>ML817458.1:59177-75603 GCA_009831015.1 Picea engelmannii | reverse complement strand
ACCCTAAAAGGAACCATCAAATTATTCCCCATGGGATTTCCTTGTTTATTACCTCTTCTTTTAGATTATGAGTGATTTGTTTTTCATACACTTCTAGGTAAGAGTTTGAAATGTTTAGAGCATGGAAAACATATGTTTTAATACCCCTAGGCCAAACCCCATTTGTAAATGTACATATAGGTTGGTGAGACATGATATTTTGGTCCATAGTGCCTTTGTATATATGTTTTGAGGATAGATTTCTAGTGTGGTTATTAGCTCGAAGAGCTTGGATGCTAAAAGGCTAGTGAGCCTATCATTGTAATATGTAATCACACATAAATATTAATAAATATACATCACTTCTGTAGACCAACCAAACGAAAGAGTATGGGGGAATAAAACTCCACTAGAAAGGAAAGGGGGCTAAGAGTCTAGGAAGAGGGGCTAAGCCAAGGGGGCTTAAGCCCAAGGGAATATTATATTAATATTCTTGAAGTCTAAGTTATGGATATAATTATATCCTAAGTTTCTAAAGGTGGGGAAACATACCACAAGTGGGCCCAAGGTAGTTCCCAACATGACAAGTGTCAAGTTGGGAACATGAAAATATAAAGATTGGGAAATAGTGTATTATTCCCATCATTTCTCTCATTATTCAATCACTCACGTTTTTCATATGTACACTCTGCCATCCATCAGCCATACCTATACTTGGGAAAGAATTGAAAGCTAATTGTAACCAATAAACCAGGTAATCTGAACAAAAGAAGCAGGTTGTCAGGCCTGCGTGTATCCTGAAGAAGAGGGTTTCCAAGCCCATGATAATTCTCTCTAGGTGAGAGAACTATTGGGATTTTTTTTCCTGTGTGCCAAGTTGTAGCTATAGATCTCTAAGACTTCGTATATTGCATGTTGTTTAAGACCTGAAAGGGAAGTGGAGTTGTTGAAGGAATGTTGAGCAGAGAAGGGGCAAACATCCTAGGGTGGGACATGCTATGGGGAATGAGAGGTTGTAGCATAGTTTCTAGATTTGGAACCTTAGTATAATAATTAATGTTATTATTATACCTTAGCATGGGTTATTAATCCTTTACCCCAGTGTACTTTTAGCCCCAACTTGGGGCTAACCTGCTACTGATAAGTTTATGAGAAACATAGTCTATGACAGGGAGGAAAGTATGAGGTATGCACATAGTTGGTGACTTAATTACACAAGATAAGTGTTTATTATGTGTGTTTCTTAATTAGTGCGTGATTATTAATCTATCTTCTATTATGGGTATTTAATTTTTTAATTATACTTAAGTTTATATGTTGTTAGAAATGCATTTACATTCATATGCAAACCATTTGAGTAGAATGGTATCAGAGAGTTAGAAATTTTATATGGAATACTCTAACTTGGGGTTGGGGTTGTGACAATGTGGTATCACAGCTCCAATTTTGACACTCAGCCTGCATGGGCCAGATAACAGAGTGTTGAAGTGGAAATTTGCATAAATTAATTTTCAAAGGATGTTCACAACATGTTCGATGAAATTGTTGCAGTGAAATTGGGGAAATTTCAAGGGTAATTTGTAAGAATCAAGCCCAGGAATTAAAAATACACAATTTAATCTCTAATTGGGCATTTTGGGCCTACAATTAGCCAAAGTTTAGAATTACAAAGTGGCCACAAGTGAATTTGGATGAAATTGGGCAAAATCCTAAATTCCTGCAATATGATTCATGGAGATTTTGATGTAGATTAGTATAATTTAAAGAACATAGGATAATTTGATGTTCAAAGGGTTGGAAGTATCCATACTAATATAATCACATAGTTTTAATGGAGGCCCGATAAAAGAATTATGAAATTTGACATATTTGGAAAATTAAAAACTTGGCAAATTTGGGAAAAAGTGGGTATTTTCTTGTATAGTGGTGTCAGTATGACGTGGGGACTACATGTCAATTGACGTGGTAGAGAGGTGATGTTTACTGCTATAACGAAATGTCCATTATGGCAGGTGATAGGGTGATATTTGGTAATGATGTGGGGCCATAGTGGCAGAAAGGGTTCCATTGGATCTCATAACCAAGATTGCAAGGGGGGTCCCATGGTGGTTTTGGATTATCTAGGCACAATGAACTAGGGGATGACATGTCACCAAGCCTTAAACCAATGGTTTCCATTGCGGACCCTCCCCCTTTTCTAATGGTTGGTATAAAATGGGGGCCCATGCTACAACGGTGACCGAAGATCATGATCACGACTGTTGATCGACGCCCAAATCTCCATCATCAGATCTAGTGGTGTGCAATTATGCACACTAGGGAAATGAATATGGGATTTAATCAACATAATTTAATCAAATTTCTTAGAGAATAGATAAATTTACTAGAAAATTATGGTGTTTTTTAGGTTATTAACTTGTAGGGAATTGTTTAGGCCCTAAACAATGTTTTTAGGACTTTAATTTTTGAGACTGTAAGTGCGTAGGAACCATAGATAGTCTTTTCATATTAAATAAAATATATTCAAGAGTTATTTCCAACGAGATAAACTATTCATCAAACAGAGCTTCTATGAGGGAGTTACATGGTAAACAATGCAAGGTAAAATTTTGGATATTGGTTTACTCCGGAGGCCATAACTTCTTTCTCAGAGGTCATATTGGTGAGAAGAATAAGTATACATAAACATTTTTATCCATAAAATACAACTGTGAAGTTAAATTAAAATTCTTGGTACCTAAAAGTGCACAGGAGGATGTAGAAGGCACCTATAGCAATCAGGGATACAAATATAAATTGGCCTTAAAATTCAATAGGTTGTATCTAGCAGCTTGGAGCTTAGATGAAGGTTAAAGTTGGTTAGAATGTCCAAAATAGGGATATGAAGGAACCCATTTGAGCTCCTCAAAAAATTCCAAAGGAATAGGTGCAAAGATGCTCAAGCACGACTAAAAATTGCATCTGGTTGAAGTGTGTACAAAAGGAGTAAATGGGTATTAATTAAATGGCCATAAATTTTTGGTCATGACTCATAATTGAGAAAGAAAGTAGTCACTGAAAAATTCTTGTACATAGGAGTTCAAACATTCATCAAAAAATGTGAATTGGATAGTCAAATTCATAAGAAATTAGAAAGTCTATTTATGGTGTATTTTAAGGGAAGAATGGTACATGAATTGATACTTTTATTAAAATTATTGTATTCTAGAAAATCCTATTGCCTTCACATTTTGTAGAGTTAAGGGAAAATAGATGAGTACAATATCAACAAGAGATGAGAGGTGTGGAATATGCATAGATGACTTACAACCATGAGTATGAAGTCAGGGGGTTGTGTGTCAGCATGGGTAATGTTGGGACATAATCCAATGGGCATGGAGAAGACAAGGAGGAGAGAATGAATTTGATAGAAAAAATAAAGAGTCTCCAAAGAGATGTTCAAATATATAAGGCTAATAATGAAAGGATTATGAAATCCAAAGAGAAATAAGATGGCATCAACATGAGGTTGTTGCAAATCTTGGACATAATAGAGAAGAAAGTGGATAAGGGGAAAAACTTAAGAAAATCAAAGAGCCATATGTATCATGATAAAATGAGAGAAATGAGAAGTGTTTATAGGCATCACCATCACTCACCAAGGAATTTTGTTATGAGAGAAAATAGTAGTTCAAGTCCATCTCTTGTTAGAAAGCATAAGAGGAGTTCTAGAGTAGAGGAACTACAAGGAGAAATGAATAAGACCAAACCTCCTACCTTTGATCATGAGCACAAGAAAGATGAGGATGTAGAGACTTGGCTATTAGGAATGAGGAAATAATTTTAGTTTCATAATTACTCCTCATAGGAAAAAGGAAGAATTTTAAATTAATAGTTGAATGGAAAAGCATCCATGTGGTGGGACCATCTTGTACAAGTAAAACACATTGATGAGAAGAAACTCAGTTGGAAGGAGTTCAAGAAGTACTTTCAAAAGAAATACTTGACCAAGTGTTATTATGATATGAATATGAAGGATTTTTTTGAACTAAATTTTTGGAGTATGACCATGGATGAGTATGAAAGAATATTTTTAGAGTTGTTGAAGTATGTTGACTTCATCAAGGATGAATAGGTCAAGATTTAAAGGTTCCTGAATGTGTTGTCATCAATATTCGGTGACAATATACAATATGTTAATCCCAATACATTGGATGATGAAATAAGAAGAGATAAATGTATCTATGATCAAAGAACAACTTTACAAAATGCTTGGGAAGACAAGAAGAAAGGGAAAATGGAGCAGAGGAAGAAGGGAAACAAGCCACCATTATTCAAAAATAATTTTCAGTGACATCCAACTCGAAGTGATCCAAAAATGAAAGAAACTTTGGGGAAGAGACCAAGGAAAAAACCTATGAAATGTTGGGGTTGGGAGGGACATCACATGTATAGATATTTCCCTCATAAAGGTGAAAAATTGAGGACTATTCACAATGTACAACAAGATGATATAGTTGAGGACATGGGAAGAAGCATGTCGAGGATCTATGCATCCTTGGATAGCAAGCAAGTTGAGTTTCAATCCCACATTGTTGAAGTGGAAGGTAAGATCAATGACCAACCTATTGTTATTTTGATTTATTAAGGAGCTATTCATAGTTATATAGATACCAAGACGATGGAAATATTTTGTTTGACAAAAATCAAACTTGGAAAATATTGGTTGGTTCAATTAGCTACATGAGCTAAAAGAAGAACTAATGAGTTGGTTAAGGAAATCCCAATGGACATGAATGGGATGAGCACAAAGGAAGATTTGAATATCATACCTTTGGGATCATATGATTTCCTCATTGGTATGGATTGGTGTGACATGCATCATTCTTTCCTAGATTGTTACAACAAGACATTTACTTTCTTATATGAAGAAGGGTACTTGAGGATAGTTTAAGGTATTCCAATAGTATTATCTATCAACAAAATTTCAGTTTTGCAGCTAAAAAGAAGCTGCAAGAAAGGGTGCCAAATATTAGCAATGCATATTGAAAAGACAACTAAGGATAAAGTGACAAATATGAAGACTATGCTATCAAAAAAGAATCTGAAGATGTATTTATAGAAATACCAAGGTTGCCACCGAAAAGAGATATTGTTTTCTCTATTAATTTTATGCTTGGAGAAACCCCAGTATCTAAGACTCCTTATAGGATGAGGAGACCAGAGTTGAAGGAATTGCAAATGCAACTTGAGGATCTTTTGAAAAGGGGGTATATATGCCCAAATGTGTCACCTTGGGGTTCCCCAATATTATTTATTAAGAAGAATAATGGAACCTTGAGGTTATGTATTGAGTCCAGGAAACTGAATAAGGCGACTATGAAGAAAATGTATCCTTTTCTAAGGATAGATGATATTTTTGATCATCTGAAAGATGGAAAGATATTCTCCAAGGTTGACCTTAGATCAGGATATCATCAGGTGATAATTAAAGAAGAATATATCAACAAGACAACCTTCAAAATGAGGTGTGTCCATTATGAGTTCCCAGTGGTTCCATTTGGGTTGTGAGCTGCACCAATTGTCTTTATCTATCTAATGAATGGTATTTTCAGAGATTACTTGGATAACTTTGTCATTGTCTTATTGGATGACATTATTATATACTTTAAGTCTAAATAAGAGCATGAGAATCACTTAAGAATGGTGGCACAAGTACTAACGAAGAACCAATTGTATGCAAATTTGAGCCAATGCTCATTATATCAGAGGAAGATACATTACTTGGGCCATATCATTTCATAGGAAGGGACAGGTGTGGATCTGGAAAAGATAAGAGACATTGAGATATGGCTAGTACCAAATAATGTCTCAGAGGTGAGATATTTCATGATAAATTTCACCAAATGTCCTCATACATGTAATTTTTTTAATAATAAAGAAAGATTACAAATAGTGGCGAGGACTAAAAAGCTCCTTAACCTTACTTAAAGAGAGAGCTAGTTTATATAGCTCAAATATAAACTAAATTCTAGGAGAGAAACCAATGACATAATCACATGAGTATGATAGGTGTCCTTTACATAGAATCTAGGTTTCATTATCCAAACAAACTAGGACCAAAATATTTTCTAAAAATATTTAAACTAGGAATATACTAAAACTATAGAACTTTAGGATTATGAGGATAACATTCCCCCCTTTAATCTAAAAGTTCATTTTTACAAATACAAAGTTCATCTCTAAAATTAGTGAAAATTATTCTACCGAGATGCTTGGTAAACACATTTGAAGTTTGATCTTCATATGGACAATATTGTGTTGATTATTGGGGTTGGTTGTCATTGATGTCAACCCTTAAAGAAATTCTGGTAGCAAATTTCAGTAGCACAAAGGTTTGGGTAATGGACCCAAGTTTGTTTGATGTATAATGGTATGAGTTTTAATATATTTGAAGGTAAAACTATTCTAGATGTATATTACATGTCATGCCATTTCCGGTGGCATGTGGAATGTCACATAACTCCTCACGATTAGAGAGTTATGGCCATGTGAAGTTGGAGAACCCTCATGAGTCATATAGAAGCCCCAAAAGGTCAAAGTAGTCAAAGTGGTTGCAAAGAAGCAATTATTTAAATAATAAAGTGAAGTGATGAGTGTACTATAATTCGATTTGATACAAAAGAAATTATTTAAATAATAAATTTAATCGAGAAATTACTAAGTGGACAAGGGGTTAGAAGTGGGTTAGCCCTAAAATAAGGAAAGTGGTTTAAGAGATTTTAGAAGGTAAATAATAAAGTGAAGTGATGAGTGTACTATAAGTCAAAGTGGATACAAAATAAATTATTTGAATAATAAATTTAATGGAGAAATTACTAAATGGACAAGTGGTTAGAAGTGGGTTAACCCTAAAATAAGGAAAGTGGGTTAAGATGGTTAAAAGGTAACCCCTTGAGGAAGCTACATGCAAGTATAAATAAGAGGCAAGGATCTCTCATTTTAATCACACTTTAGCATATTGAGTATCTCCAAGTGACTGAGGTAACCAAAGGATATATAAGACGAATTAGAGGGAAGGTGAAGTAAAGAAGGCTGAAATTCAAGGGAGGACAAATTCTTTTGATGATGCTTTCTAAGGTATGTTATTTATAGATCATCTCAACATTTTCGAAATAACTTTTTTTCTAGAATGATTCAGATAGTGAAATTGGTATGTCATTGAGGAAACATGTCCAAGTAGCTGTGATAAAAATTTCATCTTGTGGGCCATTGTATTTTTGGAGTTACACTCCGTGGAAAATAGGGTTTGTGGCTAGTCCTGAAACTAGTCTAAAACAAGTGTTTTGGGTACAAATGTCATAACTTATTCATAACAAATCCAAATTTAGTAAGACAAAATGTATTGGTTAGAGTACATTCTATAGTATGTTGTGTACCATTTTTAGAACCATACAACAAATATTCCATGTGGGGAACGCTCTACACGTTTGTTCTCTAGAATACGCCATAATTCAACAAGGTATGCCATTTTTGCTATAACTATTTTTCTAAGAGGTGCCAAGTAGTGAAACCTAGAGGAATTGCATAAAAGACATTGAAGAACATTTTGTACTATTTTCAGATATTTATTCATTACAGGTACATAATTATGATTATTTCAAGTTAGGGTTGTTGACTAGTCCAAAATTAGTCATGTGAGACTAAAGTAAAGTTTGATGGAAATTCTAGTCTATTGTTGTTAAATTTAAGGAAGGTTTGCAGGTATGCGACCATATATAACAAGTTTATTACAGAGTTACAAATCAGATTTGGATGATGAAATTGATGAGGGATTTTGGTTGAGGTATATGTTGGGTACATGGTTGAGACAAGTAGTTGATGAGTTGGCACATACATGAGGTGTATAGTTGATGATGTTGGTACATATTGACGAGTCATACTTTATTTGTATTTTATTTATGATTGGTACGTATTTGGTGCATGGTTGATGCACTCATTGATGGTACAGGTTGAGGTATAGGTTGGTGCATGGTTGATGCATTTGTTTATGGTACATGTTGATTACAGGTTGTTTGGACAGGTTATTGTGACAGGTTATTTGTATAGGTTTTGTGCATGGTTGATGCATTCGTTTATGGTACAGGTTGAGGTACATGTTCGAATAGGTTATTGGTATAGGTTGTTACAGGTTGATTAAAGGTTTATTGGTACAAGTTTACAACAATATATCTCATAGTGATAGTGTGACAGTGGTTCCATCATTCTACTTCTACGTCAGGGTGCTTGGATAGGGAAAGGACAGATGGTTGTAGCCACCTTTCGGTTGTAGCTGGAGAACATAAGGGTTTGTAGCCTCCTTCTGGTTGTATCTAGATAATTGGGGAGTTGGAGCTTCCCTCGGGTTGTAGCCTGAGAAACTAGGGGGTTGTAGCCTCCTTCTGGTTGCATCCAGAGAATTGGGGAGTTGGAGCTTCCTTCAGGTTGTAGCCTGAGAAACTAGGGGGTTGGAGCCTCCTTCCAGTTGCAGCTGAAAAAAAAAAAAGTTGGTTCTTCCAATGAATGTAATTCTTAAATACATATAAGAAAAAGCATTCTGTGATTTTCTCCCCCTTTAGGTTTCCACGTAAAAACATGGGTGTACTATGTATGTGTATGATTTATCATTTGTTCATTGTTTATTTACTCTGCAACTATTGGATGATAATGCTACATTGATATAACACTTGCATTTTGTGGTTAAAAATGATTATTTCTCTATTACCGATTCACGCCCCTCTCAGTAATCCAACATATCGTGGCTTAATGATGTCATTATTGATGAGTGTTCTGATGAAATGATACTTGGTGTCAACATGCTTATTCTTGGAATGAAACACTGAATTTTTATCCATATTTATTGTTGACTAATTATAGATCCACAAAATGGTTGGTATTTTATAAATAGTGCCAAGGTCTTGTAAAATCCTTTGTAGCTAGACAATTTCACATGATTCTTCCCAAGCTGAAATATATTATGTCTCTGTTGAAGAATTTTGCACTGTAGTTTGCTTTTTACAACTCCAAGATATTATTTTTGAACCCATATTCATCAAATAACCTGAAGTTGATGTTTGACCATCAATATCACCTACAAAATCTACATTGGAATAGCCAACAAGCGTGACATTATCATTCTTCTTATAAATTATACCATAATCCTTTATACCATGAATGCACATGAGGACCATTTTTCTTGCATTCCAATGAATTTCTCATGGTTCTTACATAAATATGGAAAGAATAATGTTTGCATATGACAAATCTAAGTGAGTTTTTTTCAAGTAAATGAGGCTTCCAATTAATTTTCTATATTTAGTGTTTTTCACCAATTCCCCCCCTTCAAATTTTGAAAGTTCTAAGTTTTTCTCCATAGGTGTAAGAGAGGGTTTGCAATCCTCCATCCCAAACTTATTCAACAATTATTTTTCATACTTGGTTTGACTAAAGAAGATATTACGAGTATGTTGAGAAACTTCCACTCCAAGATAGTATTGAAGTGACCCTAAGTTAGTCATTTTGAATCCTTTTTGAAGTTCATGCTTTACATGTTGAATATGGACTCCATAATTTCCCTTAATGATTAAATCATCAAGATATAGAATAATGATCACCAAGTTCTTTCCTTGCATTCTAAAATACAATGTATCATCAGAATCACTACCATGAAAATCAACATGCTTAAGGTATTCATCCATTTTGGCATACCATGTTATGGGTGCTTATTTTAAACCATATAAGGCTTTGATCAATTTTCATACTTTGTGCTCTTTCCCTTCAACTTCAAATCCGGGGTTGAGCCGTATAGAATTCTTCTTTCAAATCTCCATTAAGAAAAAGACTTTTAACATCCATTTGGTGAAGTCTCCAACCATGTTGTGCAACCAAATTGATTACCATTCTGATTGTATTCCATTTGGTTGTTGGTGAAAATGTTTCTTCATAATATATGCCTTATTTTTGAGAAAATTCTTTTTCCACAAGTCTTTAGTTATACTTATCAACTTCACAATTTTATTTATACTTGATTTTGTAAACCCATTTTCAACCGATGGGTTTAACATTTCTTGGACTATCAACAAGTTTCCATGTTCCATTGTCAATTACCTATTTATACGCATCCACCATGGCTTTTTTCCACTCTTTATGCTTCATTTATTCATAAAATTTGTTGGTTGAATGGAATCATGAGTTACTAGGGAAAACAAATGAGTGAAATGAAGTAGAATTCCTAGTAACTGTTTTTTCTTGCTCATGTGGGTGAATATCTTTAAGAAATTGTGTGAACCATTTCAGTCTACTGGGATATCCTTGTGGTGAAGTTATTGTAGTTGTTTTGTCATGTGTTGAAGATTCATCACCAGAGGAATATTTATCTAACTCTTTAACATTCATGTTTAGGTCTAAGTCTTTTTAAATCCAAGTGGGTTTGTCTTGATGAACTATTTTACATTGAGTTACCTTTTTCTACAAATGACTAAGGATATTATCAAGTTATTCTATAGTTTGAATTTCATTTTAATCAAAGAAAAAATCTCGACTTATAATGAATTTTCCATTAGAGAGCAACCAATATCCTTTCTTTTCATCTGAATAACCAAGAAGCATGCATTTCATACTATGATTTTCCAACTTAGTCCTTGTTTTCTTTAGGAACTAAGACATAACAAGTGTAGACAAAAACTCGAAGATGATTTACTGAAGGAAATCTTCCATACCAATCTTCATATGGAGTGATTCCATCTAAGGCTGATGTGTGCGATTGATTACTTAGATACACAGTTGTATGAACTACTTCGGCCCAATATTTTGTTCTTAACCCTTTGAAATGAAGCATAGATATTTCCATTCCCATTAAAGTTCTATTCATTATTTTCGTGACTCCATTTTGTTGTGGAGTATAAGAGTTTGTCAACTACCTTTTAATTTTGTTTCTTCTGCAATAATCATTGAATTCATTGGAAGTGAAATCTACCCCATTATCTATTCTAAGTGTGGAAATCTTCTCTTTGGTGGCATTTTCAAGTAATCGTTCAAATTGTATGAATTTGTCAAAGGATTCATTTTTCCTTTAGAAAATATATCCAAATCATTTGTAAAATCATCAATGAAAATAATGAAGTATTTTCATCCACCAAAAGAAGATTCCATAGGACCACAAATGTCACTATGGATTAATTGCAAAAATCTATTTGCTCACCATGTACTTGGRTAAAAGAGATCCAGGGATGATTTTAAGGATGGAAATTTATTTTAAAATGTAGAAACCTTGACGAATCTTACTAATCCTTCATATGAAAAATATAAAGGATTGRCGATATTTTTGTAAAAATATTAAAATTTCTAAGGATTTTATATAGTTTTTATAAAATTTTGACGATTTTTAAGGTAAAATAATTTTATCCTATAGAATTTGAGCGAATCATTTTTAAAATAGCGAATYTYGTTTTTGGAAAAACCATGGAAAATTAGCCCATGAGCGAAATTTRGCCCCTAAAATCATCCCTGAAGAGATCTCTCTTTTGTTTTCCAATTATACATGCTTCACACTTGGCAGTTTCCTTTTTGAAGGTAGGAAATCCTTTAACTATCTCCTTTGATTTAAGTTTACTTAGGATTTCAAAGTTCAAATGGAAAAATTTGTTATGCCATAATCTTAATGAGCTAGAGGATACATCCATTGATGCTGCAAGGCCATGGTTGCAAGAAATGATTGTGCCTTGTAACCTCAATTTTTTTCTATCTTCATAACTATTCATCAATGTCTTGAAGTTGTTTTTTACTGAGTTTATTTTGATCAAACCACATTTTATAATTATTTGATGACCTCCTTTTCTAATGAGGACTAAGGACAATAAATTATTTATAAAAGATGGAACATACCAAACATTAGAAAGTAATACTTTTGCAATTCCACATAGAAATAATTGGAATGATCCTTTTCCTTGAGGAGTATGGGTTGTGTCATCTGCCAAATATATTGGATTGAGTTCCATGTTCTAATATTTCCAAAAATAATATTTTTTTGTAGCACATGTGTTGTGTAGCCCCTGTATCTAGTATCCAATCATCTTCAAAATATTTTCTCATTTGTTTGTTGATGGAAACTGAGTTGTCAAAATCCTATCAGTGATTGGCTACCAACATATATTCATAATCATCATGTTTGTTATATGCATACTGAGTTGAAGTGGAAGTGTTTGATTTGGAATGTGATTTAGAGTTAAAATATTTCTTATGTTGGGGAAAGTTTTCATTCCTTGTTCTACAATCTTCTACCACATGACCAATGTGAAGACATCTTTTGCACTTTACTGGAGCATCTTTTCCCGTACTGTTTTTAGGATAATCTGGATATCTTCTAAAATATTGTTGATTTTGATTTGTGTTCCATCTTCCTTGGCTTCTACTATGACCAAAACCATGTTCTTGATTATTGAATCTTCCTCTTCCTCTTCCTCTAGAATTTTCACTGTATGTGCCTCTTCCTCTACCTCTTGTACTTTCATTGTAGGTGCCTCTTCCTCCAGATCTTTCACCATTTTTTGAGTTGGTAAAGAGAAGATATTCTGTAGAGGTCTTCTTGTTACCAATTTGTTTTTCATGTTGTACTAATAGATCATTGAGAGAGGCAAAATTTTGTTTGTCTAGTTTGTCTGTAATTTGTAAAGTTTCCAAGAAATTTTTAAAAGAGGGTGGTACACCATTTATCAATATGGAGGTCATAAAATTTTCTTCCACATCGTCAAACCCACATTTGACTATTTCAAGTCATATTTTTTTAAACAAGAGATGCAATCCATAACATCTCCCCCTTCAGCTAAACCTTGTTTAAGAAGTTTTATGTGGAGATCAACCCATTTTGATTCAGGTTGAGTATCAAACATGTTTTTGAAGATCTTCCATGCATTCCAAGCATCAGTTGCATTTTCTATGAGGACAAACATTTCATCTATGAAAAAAGATATTAAAAGTGCGAGTGTCTTTTCATCTTCTAATTTCCATCTAGCCAATTCTCTAGCATCTGTAGGAATTGTGAGAGGTTTATAACCATTGGATACATCTTTCCATAGCTCATTATAAATTAAGGCGTTTTGCATGTAACAAATCCAAGTCTTATAGTTCTTGGGTCCATCCAATTTATTAGAATCAGTGAATAAATTTACTAATTTTGACATGAAGTAATTATGAAGTCCACATGATCAAATGAATAATAACATGCACAAGAGACACTCCAAACACTGCAAAAGAGTGCTATAGGTGCTTGGCCTTGACCGTCTTAAGCCTCGTAAAAAACTGTTGATAGAGTATTTCACTTTACTCTTATCAACACTTTAATTTCAAGTTACAAATTATCTTTGAGGCTATCAAACTTTCAAAATTTGACGAAATGATTGTAATACAAAATTAATGTCCCCTTTGAAGTGAAAAATTTAACGTTCAACACTTCAATTACAAAAAAACATTCCCCCCTTAAACTAAAGAAGAATTCAAATTTAAAAAAATATCACTCCTTATATCTCCAATTACATAAAGAGCATGAAAATAATTAAAATATCCCCACAACAATTTACCACTAATACCTCCCCATTCACTTTAATGGCCCCCCAAAAAAAATATAAAAAATGCCCAAAAGGAATATATTTTTTCATCTTAGATCAACCCTTATATCTCCCATTTTACATAAAAATTCAATCCTTATATCTCCCATTTTACATAGAAATCAATCTTAAAAAAGATATGTTCAAATTTTACTTGCTTGTTCCATTTTTTTAATTGCCTTGTTACTTTTATAACAAAGAAATAAAATATCTTTTGTGTATGTAGCGTGCACCGATGGTGTCGTGAACCACATTGAAAACAAGCATAGAGAAAACGCCATTTCATCAAGATATGAAACATAATTAATGTGGTTAGGGTGGGAAAGAAATACCATAATTTGCAGGTCCCCGGGGTCAAGTGAAGGGCCCTATCCTCCACTCTTATTACTTGTGGTTGTAGCGACCTCGACGCGAATTATTTATGATTGTAGCCAAATGTTGAACTACTTTAATGGTCACAAAATTGCATGGTGGATAGGGGGAGTGAACCTTATATTTACATTTGATTTGTAGTTGAATCCATGAAGATTGTAGCTTTCAAAGCGGATAAAAAATTAGGGCATTGTTCAAAACTTATTGCAACATTTTCTTTGTTATGGGTACTTTACACGAGCCATAATTTTTTAATACCAAGAACCAATATGATGCAGATCTGGGTTGTTCCTTATGAAAAAATTAAACGATGCCATTTCAAATGGCCATGATGAAGATTTAAGAGAGAGCGTTGGATTCCAGTAGCTTTCACTTTGGATGATCTAAAATGTACCTTAGGAACCTCACAATTGAGCCTTACAAAATCGAAATGGTGATTGGTTGTCAACACATATTCATAATCATCATCTTTTTTATCTGCATACTGAGTTGAAGTGGAAGCGTTTGACTTATAATGTGATTTGGAATTAAAATTTTGCTTATGTTGGGGAAAATTTTCATTCCTTGTTCTACAATCTTCTATCACATGATTAATGCGAAGATTTTATCCAAATATTGGATGAATGAATTGAAAGAGGTATCTTTTCGTGCACAAAATTATTTTTAACAAAGATCCAATGAATTAGATTCTTTTAAAAAAAAATCGCCTTTTTTTTTTTTTACAGATCAAAGATATTACTAGATTGATATAAATCCGAGAAGTTTCTGCAATGATCTTTTTAATTTTAGATCTGGATTTTTACAAATAGAAGTGGAACTCAAACAACTTAAAATAGATTTGAAATCAATAATCTTCCAAATCAATATTTTTAGAATTTTAAAATGAAGAATACCTCATTGACGATGTCCCTTTATTTGACAACATTCTTTTGTTTGATGGATGAATATATCTATGTTTGAGCTTCAGAATCATGGGGTATTTACTTACTGAACCTATGACATAGCACCTATATTCGTGGGATATTAAAGAATACCCCTAATTTCACTAGATATTAATAAATACCTCCCAAAATCATTTTGTTGACCCCTCCTCCCAATACATCTTTCCAATAAAATAAATGATTATTTTTACCAAATGCCCCTTTCTATACCCCCCAATACCTACAATATATTGACTTTATTTTTGATAATTTAAAAACCCCCTTTATGAATGAACATGATTAGGTATTGTTCAACAAGGTGAAGCCCTCATGTTTAGAATCCTCTTGATCATCAATTTAACTTTTCCATCACCATGGCCCTTTCATTTCCATGATTTTTTCCTCACCAAGGCTTTGATACCATGATAAATTTCACCATGTGTCCTTAGACACATAATTTTATTAATAAAAAAAATTAAAATTACAAAGAGTGGTGAGGACTAAAAAACTCCTTAACCTCACTTGAAGAAAGAGCTAGTTTATATATCTCAACTCTAAACTAAATTTTAGGAGAACAAATAATCACATAATCAAATGAGTATAATATGTGTCCTTTACATAATAATAATATTAATAATAATAATAATAATAATCTATTTTTAAGGTCACAACCAAGCCAACACACCAAATTGGTGTATGAGACCCCCTTGTTTATGGGACAAGGGACCCCCCTCCGCCCAACGATTTGACTGGTAAATTCTACGAAGGTATACATACCCTACCCCCCTCTGGATTTGAACCTGTGACCTCTTAAGAGGAAACGCATGTTCTTAACCATTAGGCCCACTCAGGCTGTATCTAGGTGTCATTATCCTAACAAACTAGGTGTCATTATCCTAACAAACTATGAATAAACTATTTTCTAAAAATATTTAAACTAGAAAAATACTAAAACTATAGAACTTTAGGATTATGAGGCTAACATTTCATTGGACTCACATGTTATTATAGAAGCTTTATTGAATTTTTTTCAAAGATTGCACACCCAATCACATCTTTGCAAAAGAGGGGTGTGAGATTTGAGTAGACTTCTAATTGTGAAAGAAACTTTCAACATTTGAAGATCTTGTTGACAAGTGCACCATAATTGAAGATCATTGATCTAAATGAAGATTTAGTTGTGTGCATTGGTGCATGCAAGGAAGGGCTTGGAGGATTCCTTAGTCATAATGGGCATGTGATATGCTACGAATCAAGGAGTTTAAAAGAGCATGAGAGACACTATGCCACCCATGATTTAGAATTGGAATCCATAGTGCATGCCTTGAATATGTGGAGGTACTACCTCATGGGAAATATATTTGAACTAAGGACGGACAATAGTTGTAATACCCTAGTTTTGAGCCCCATATTAAATGATGTATTTTGTTAATTATGAAAGGAAAAAGTGCCTAAACAATTGAAAGAGGACAGTGTGCCTAGGAAATGTAATGTTTTGATCATTATTAATAATAAATACATCACTGGCTTCTAGAC
>ML817458.1:20064-37758 GCA_009831015.1 Picea engelmannii | reverse complement strand
ACAAATGTCAAAGTTATAGACGAACTAAAGAATGTGCTTATTAGATTATCGTCTAACCCCAAGGTTCATCAAGTTATTGATATAATTGTTGTGGATATTCCAGAAGTGTATGGTCTGTTTTTAAGCAGGGACTGGTCGGAGCAGCTACATGGTTATTTCATGACAAATTGGTCCCATCTATGGCTTCCTGACAACGACAAGCCTAATAAAATCAAGGTGAATCGTGAGCGCTACCTTAAGTTCACGGTCACGGATTTGAACGATCCCAATGAACCGTATACACCTTCTGCTGATTCACCTGAAGTACAAGGGATGGACACCTTCTTCGGCAATTTCATGGCCGAGGCTTCACCTATCATCAATCTAGAACAACAGTCCGAGATCGTAGCATATATGCAGCCAACAGCTTCCACGCAAAGGTCCTATGTACCCGATGAAAATCAAATTTGGTCTCTTTATTTCGACAGGTCAAAGTCCAAGGAAGGAGCCGGAGTAGGCTGCGTCATTATCGATCTGGAAGGTAACAAAACATTAATAGAATGTAGGTTGGAATTTGAATGTACTAACAATACTGCAGAATATGAGGCTTTACTGCAAGGTCTCAGAAAAGCTTTGGATATGAACATTCAAAATTTAACTGTCTTTGGCGACTCTGAAATAGTGGTTAGACAGGTAAGAGACTCTATCCACTATCTGTCCTGGCATATCAAAAGCTACCAGTCTGAGGTATGGAACTTAATGAATAAATTTTTTTCTTTCAATATAAATTCCATTCCAAGGATGAATAACTCTGAAGCAGATTTATTAGCTAATGTAGCTTCTAAACTTCTTCCTGCAGTAGGCTTGTCCCCAGATGCATTCTCTGTTGAACTACTGTTTCGGCCATCCATTCCTGAAAACATCACAAAATGGAGAGTATTTTATGATGATCAGCAAATTATTAACTTTTTGCACATGGAAGAAACTTTTCAAGGCGCGGTGATAGACGAACACATGCATGACGACAATTTGCACGATTTCATGGTAATACCTGATCCGAAAACTCTCAAAGCTCTATCGGATATGGTAAACTCGATCCCTAAATCTGTAGTTAGGTTAGAGAAGTTTTATGATTTTCAAGATAAATTTAAAAAGATGGTCAATTGTAAAACCAATAGTTCCTCGTTATCTTATGAAAAAGTGAACTTAGGAACCAATGAAAATCCTCAGTGCATTAATCTAGGGTTGGGATGTTCTCAACAAGAAAAAGATGAATTTATTAAATTGTTCAAAGAATTTAAAGATGTCTTTGCTTGGACGTATGATGACCTCAAAACATTCGACCCTAACATCATACAACATGTCATCTTGATGAAGCCCCAAAACTTACCCTTTCAACAAAAACTGAGGAAGATGCACCCCAAACTTGAACCGACCGTTCAAAAAGAATTGAATAAGCTCCTAAATGCTAAGATAATTTTTCCTATTAGGCACACTCAATGGGTTTCTAACCTTGTCCCAGTCTGGAAGAAAAATGGGGAAATCTAAAACCTTAATAGAGCTTCTGATAAAGACAACTATCCTATCCCTCCCATGGAACAGATCCTTCAACAGGTATCTGGTTCCGAGAGGCTATATTTACTAGATGGTTTCTCGGGATACAACCAAGTCCTGATGTCTCCATGAGACCAACTAAAAACTACCTTCCGTACTCCGTGGGGCACTTATGCTTATCGCAAAATTCCCTTTGCATTGATTAATGTCGGTGCCACTTTTCAGAGAGAAATGGACATTGCTTTCAGAGGATTAATCAATCAGTCCTTCGTAGTTTACTTAGATGATGTGACTGTATTTTCTAAAAACAAAATCAATCGTCTAGCTCACTTACGAGCCATCCTACTGTGATGTCATAAATACAGTATCTCTTTGAATCCCAAAAAGTCCATCTTTGCAGTAGAACAGGGTAAACTCTTAGGTTTCATTGTGTCTAGAGAAGGGATGATTATTGACCCCGAAAGGACTCAAGTCATTGCAAAACTTCCCCCTCCTACATCCAAAAAATTGATGCAGTATTTCTTAGGCCAGATTAACTTCATGAGAAGATTTGTCCCCAGCTTCTTCAAAATGGTCAGACCTTTACATAACTTGATTAAGAAAGACACCCAGTATCATTGGGGATCCCTAGAAAACCAAGCTTTTAAGGCAATAAATAAGGCCATAATAGATGCTCCATCTCTCATGAGCCCAGATGTTTCTCAAGACTTTACACTCTACACTTTCACTTCTAACTGCTCCTATGCTGCCATCCTAACCCAAAAGAATTCCAAGAAAAATGAAGTACCTATCGCCTTTATGAGCTCCTCTTTCAAAGGCATTGAACTTAATTACCCAGCAATAGATCGGCAAGCCTACGTTGTTTTCAAAGCAGTTAAGCACTTCCGGTCCTATCTTTTGAAGTCAAGGACAAAAGTCATTGTCCCCTACCCAGCCGTGAGGAACCTGTTAGTGCAGAAGGAACTAGGAGAAAAGAGATCCAACTGGGTCACCTCCTTGCAGGAGTATGACTTAGAAATCACCCCGGCTCGGATAGTGAGAGGCCAAGGGTTATGCAAGTTAGTTTCTGATTCAGCAGCAGAACAGGAAGAAGAAAGTAATACGTCAAACCTAGGACAAAGCGATCAAAGTCCAATCTGTTGCACACAAAACCCTGTTAGTCCTTGGTACGACGATATAAGATTTTGTCTTGAACATGGGTCAGCCCCCCGTCACCTTGACCCCGATAAAAGAAGAGTGTTGAGACTAAAATCTGCCTCCTTTCATCTGGTTAATGGTATCCTATTTCGTTAAATCTTTGATGGCATACTGATGCGTTGTCTTGAAAAAGACGAAGCAGAAAAAGTCTTGCTAGAGTTGCATGCAGGAGAAGCTGGTGGTCACTTTGGTGGTGACACCACTTCTCATAAGGTCTTAAGAGTCGGTTATTACTGGCCCACACTTTTTAGAGATGCCCATGCCTTGTGTCGTAAATTTATTATCTGTCAGAAAGCATCAGGGCGGTTACAAAAACCAGCCTTTCCTTTGCAACCCGTTTCAGTAGATGCTCCTTTTCAGCAGTGGGGCCTTGATATCATAGGTCCAATCAACCCTCCATCCTTGCAACAACACAAGTTTATTGTGACAGCCACAGATGACTTTACTCGATGGTCTGAAGCTGCTGCATTAAGAATTGTCAACACCAGTTAGGTAATTGCCTTTCTAAATTCGAATATCATCACTCGTTTCGGTATCCCTGACTGTTTAGTTTTCGATAATACTTCTTACTTTTACTCTCTTGAGATGAGCGAGTTCACTTTGGAAAAAGGAATTAAGATGAAGTATTTTTCTAGTTATTACCCTCAGGGAAACGGATTGGAAGAATCAACAAACAGGAACTTGATCAAAATAATCAAGAGAACGATGGTTGAAAATCACAAAAATTGGCACAATGCGCTGCTAAATGAATTGTGGGCTGATAGGGTAACCCCAAAAGCTGTTGTAGGTAACTCCTCCTTTTTTCTCATCTATGGTAGAGAAGCAATTCTGCCACCCCACATTCTTATTCCTTCACTTCATTTGTCACAAAAAGTCCAAGAAGAAGATTGTCCCCCTTTGGAAAACCGAATTAACGCTTTGATGAAGCTAGAAGAGGTGAGAGCCCAAGCTAAACGTAAGTTAGATCAACATCAACAAATGCGTCGATTTTCAAAACCTTAATAGAGAGTCTGATAAAGACAACTATTCTATCCCTCCCATGGAACAGATGCTTCAACAGGTATCTGGTTCCAAGAGGTTATATTTACTAGATGGTTTCTCAGGATACAACCAAGTCCTGATGTCTCCATGAGACCAACTAAAAACTACCTTCCGTACTCCGTGGGGCACTTATGCTTATCACAAAATTCCCTTTGGATTGATTAATGCCGGTGCCACTTTTCATAGAGCAATGGACATTGCTTTTAGAGGCTTAATCAATCAGTCCGTCGTAGTTTACTTAGATTATGTGATTGTATTTTCTAAAAACAAAAACGATCATCTAGCTCACTTACGAGCCGTCCTACTGCGACGTCATAAATACGGTATCTTTTTGAATCCCAAAAAGTCCATCTTTGCAGTAGAACAGGGTAAACTCTTAGGGTTCATTGTGTCTAGCGAAGGGATGATTATTGACCCCGAAAGGACTCAAGTCATCACAAAACTTCCCCCTCCTACATCCAAAAAATCGATGCAGTCTTTCTTAGGCCATATTAACTTCATGAGAAAATTTGTCCCCAGCTTCTCCGAAATGGTCAGACCTTTACAGAAATTGATTAAGAAAGACACCCAGTATCACTGGGGATCCTAGAAAACCAAGATTTTAATGCAATAAAGAAGGCCATAATAGACGCTTCGTCTCTCATGAGCCCAGATGTTTCTCAAGACTTTACACTCTACACTTTCGCTTCTGACCGTTCCTATGCCGTCGTCCTAACCCAAAAGAATGCTGAGAAAAATGAAGCACCCATCGCCTTTATGAGCTCCTCTTTCAAAGGTGCTGAACTTAATTACCCAATGATAGATCGGCAAGCCTACGCTGTTTTCCAAGAAGTTAAGCACTTCCGGTCCTATCTTTTGAAGTCAAGGACGAAATTCATTGTCCCCTACCCAGCCGTGAGGAACCTGTTAGTGCAAAAGGAACTAGGAGAAAAGAGAGCCAAATGGGTCACCTCCTTGCAGGAGTATGACTTAGAAATCACCCCAGCTCATATAGTGAAAGGCCAAGGGTTAGGAAATTTAGTTGTTGATTCAGCAGCAGGACAACAAGAAGAAAGTAATACGTCAAACCTAGGACAAAGCGATCAAAGTCCAATCTGTTGCACACAAAACCCTGTTAGTCCTTGGTATGACGATATAAGATTTTGTCTTGAACATGGGTCATCCCCCCATCACCTTGACCCCGCTAAAAGAAGAGCATTGAGACTAAAGTCTGCCTCCTTTCATCCAGTTAATGGTATCCTGTTTCGTCAAAGCTTTGACGGCGTACTGATGCGTTGTATTGAAAAAGACGAAGCAGAAAAAGTCTTGCTAGAGTTGCATGCAGGAGAAGCTGGTGGTCACTTTGGTGGCGACACCACTACTCATAATGTCTTAAGAGCCAGCTATTACTGGCCCACACTTTTTAGACATTCCCATGCCTTGTGTCGTAAATGTACTATCTGTCAGAAAGCATCAGGGTGGTTACAAAAACCAACCTTTCCTTTGCAACCGATTTCAGTAGATGCTCCTTTTCAGTAGTGGGGCCTTGATATCATAGGTCCAATCAACCCTCCATCCTCGCAACAACACAAGTTTATTATGACAGCCACATATTACTTTACTCAATGGTTTGAAGCTGTTGCGTTAAGAATTGTCAACACCAGTCAGGTAATTGCCTTTCTAAATTCGAATATCATCACTCGTTTCGGTATCCCTGACTATTTAGTTTTCGATAATGCTTATTACTTTTCCTCTCTTGAGATGAGCGATTTTGCTTTGGAAAAAGGAATTAAGATGAAGTATTTTTCTAGTTATTACCCTCAGGGAAACGGATTGGCAGAATCAACAAACAAGAACTTGATCAAAATAATCAAGAGAACGGTGGTTGAAAATCACAAAAATTGGCACAATGAGCTGCTAAATGCGCTATGGGATGATAGGGTAACCCCAAAAGCTGTTGTAGGTAACTCCCCCTTTTTTCTTGTCTATGGCGGAGAAGCAATTCTTCCACCCCACATTCTTCTTCCTTCACTTCAGTTTTTGCAAAAAGTCCAAGAAGAAGATTGTCCCCCTTTGGAAAACCGAATTAATGCTTTGATGAAGCTAGAAGAGGTGAGAGCCCAAGCTAAATGTAAGTTAGATCAACATCAACAAATTGGTTAAAGGCTAGTTCGATTCTAATTCTGCTTTTGATAGGAATTTTGATGTAGGTGATCTCGTCTTGAAGTGGGACAAACTACACGAGGGAAAGGGTGAACACACGAAATTTCAAAATTTGTGGCTTGGACCATTTTTAATTGCTGAAAAGTTGGGTCCCAGTTATTTTCGATTACAGAATCTCGAAGGGCAGCTTGACACCTACCCGGTGAATGACCAAGCCCTGAAGAGATACTTTGCTTGATAACTACCCTTGTATATTATGTAAATATTTTATTTTTGGTTTGCTTTTTCGTTTGCTTTCTATTTTTTATTTTGAGTTGAATTTAATAGTTTGTGTCTTTGGAAATACACATACCTGTACATTGATCTATTCAGACAAAGACAATATAAATTTACTTCACTGAAATAACTTCTAAAAATTTGTACAAACATCAATGGTATATTTCTGAAATATATATCTGTGTTGGAAAAAATCTGTTGTTTAAAAGAAGATGGTTGATTTCGATCTCTGAGTAAAGTTTGTCATGATCATCTATTATCTTTTTACGCTGTCGCTTTTCCGTAAAGGAATGACTCAGAAGATGTCTCCCTGTCTTAGGAAGTTGTTTTTGTAAATAAAACATCTCTGGATCTAAATAAAGGACAATTCTAAAAAATAATGATGAGGTCTGAAAAAATATGTTAAAAATCATGATTTTCAGCGTCACCCCGCTCAGCTATATATCTATGAAAAACAAAACAAAATAAATTATTAATAAGAGTTGTGGGAAGTGCTTGTAAACCTGTCGGGATAGTGAACAGGTCTGCTGGCAGCGAGTAAATGCATGCATGATGCCAAGACAACTTCGTCGGGGTACTGAACAGGCCCGCTGGCAGTGAAGCAATGCCGGGTATATGAAAATTGGCAAATAAGAAACCTCTTTATTGTCCTTTATTCTGATCCAGAATTTCTTGGCAGGATACAGATGTCAGAGTGGGTTAAATGGCAACCCTGTCGAGGCTATGGACGCCTGTTGGCAGCAGTGGCTATGCCAACAATATTGGAGATTTTATCTTTAATATTGTGACTTGTTGGTCTTAAGACTGTTATCAGTTTTCATCTTTTAAAACATTGCTGGAAAAGATGGTTAATGATGATGTTTATACGATTTTCTGGTTGTTATTTTTGAGTTGAAATTTTCTTTGTTTTCCTAATCTAAATTTGTTTCTTTTGATAGAGATAACTACTTCTACCAGTGTGTCACCATTGTTGGCAGCCAATTCACATTTTTTCATTGTCTAATAAGCTGCCTACACCAATGTTTTGCAAACATCAATTTTTCATCACAATTTTCAAATAAACGACACTTTTATTTTTTGCGACATTTGCACATTTACCTTCGTTTCATTTTCACGATTGTAAGCGTGAAAACTTTGTCTTTCGAAGTCTCATTGAAATTATCATTTGAACTATCATTATCTCTTTTGTCGATATTCCTATTGCGCTTACCTTTTATTTATCATTATACAGCTGGCAAGATCCGTTGATCGGTACTCATGCTTCGATTGATTGTGTAATTTGGTTTCATTGAGTTTGGAATGCATTGGCATTTGGATTTGCATTTTATTTGACCTACTTGACCTTTGGTTTCATAAGATACATGGGTGTTATGGTTAAATCTTTCATATATATCTTTAATATGATACCTATGTTTGTGTTTTCATAACTATTGGCTTGTTTCTTATATCAATACCCATCGACACATTGGTTAAACTATTGATTATATGAGCTGATACATTGGCGCATAGTTGATTTTGGTTTTTATTTATATGTCGGGTGTTTAAAACTATGGCATAACGTTTACGCGCATTGGTTTATACATTTGATTTCATTGGTTGGGAAAATGACTTGAGTGTTGAACTATGCTATAGTGGGTTGAACAACTATGAAAGCCGGCGGTTGTACCTTGGCAATAATTGTTATGCATGGCCAGTGAATAACTCCACCACCTTCGCACATTGGCATTTATGCCTATCCCTTATTCCCCACTTACCTCTGTTAGATCGGATAACCTTCGTGCACTCTGCTCCTGTGTGCTATGATCCAAACCCTGGACTTACCGTGTGCTTGGCTCCATGGCACCAGTCGTGCGAATCAAGCCAAATGGAAACCAAGCCTTGTTAGTGTTTGACAATGCCCGCAAAGACTTGGAGGATAACGGATGGCTCACCTTCGTGCAACGATTTGAGGGTTTTAATCTAGCTATAGCACGACAGTTTTCCATGACTTTTGATGGCTGTAGAGCCAAGGTGGGTGACATACAGTTGGAAATTGATGAGAATTTTATCAGTTCTGCTACAGGGTTACCTGCCACAGGACATCGTTGGTTCAAAAATTGTAAGTTCGAGGAGGTGCCATGGACACTGTTGTTCCTCTCGCGAAAGGTCACTTCTTGTGACAAAGGTATGCCCATATCTGCACTTAAACCATGATGGCATGATACTTTGATGGTAGTCAAATAGTTCATGACCTGTGAAGGTCGATACAGACTCATTTTCCTCTACCACCTGTGTTTGCTAATGAATCTTATGGGATACCCGTTAAATATGCCCTTTTAATTTCAGCGCAGCCTATATAAAATGTCGAAAAGGTTTAAAAGGCAGAAGGATGACAACATCCTATTCCACCATGGACTTATCAAACTTATCATTGTTTATCACTTGAGTTTAAATGGTGATAGTTGGAGAGATTTCATCGCTCGTAATGGTTTTGAGGATACAGACCCTGTCCAAGTTGACAAGCCTGTGGTAATTGAAACCAAGGTCGAGCCACCCGTGCCCTTCCATATCCTATTGCCCTCTCATAAGCCTTCAGTCAACCCTGCTATTAACTTAGCATACGTTAGAACTGAGAATGCTGAGACTATTAAAAGACCTGTGAGCAAAAATCCCAAGCCTAACCCTACTGCTAATGCCAAGGGTAAAAATAATGCTTGGCTCATTTCAAGGATGGCCAGGAACAAACCTAAACCCTCTGTTGAGTCAAAGCCTATAATCCTTAGTGAGGATTTTGACTCTGACATAGAATGTTTTCTATCCACCGAGTACCCCTACTCCCAGGGTTTATGCCCCAAACCACCTTACGATTTCGTGTTGAATCTTCCCTCCTGCCTAAGAAACGATCCTAGTTACCCAGGGATTAAATTGTCTAATGAAACCCTCAACAATATTTCCAAACCCTCACCTGCTCTTTCAAACCCCACACAGTCTTCCTGTGACCAATGCGATTTATGGTTGGAACGATACTACATCGATGTTCCCATGCTCCAATAAAAAATTCAATCGTTGGAAGATCATATTGCAGTATTGACCAGTCAAAGAAACCAGCTCCAAGCAATTGATAAGAAGCAGAAGACAACAGGCTCCATCTTTTTCAAGAATGTTGAATCCGCCACATCCGTTATCAAGTCCAAATTGGCATGATCAAGCCGTCTCGTCGTTGCACAGGTATGATTTTGATTTTGTGAATGAACAGGATTAATATAATGAGTCAAATTTGGTTCTCGAATAGCTCTGTTTATATTTAGAAAACGCTCTGTCATAATATGCGCATCCTGTATATTGTTTTGCTTTGCTAAAAATAAAAAGAAATTTTGATTTGATATACGATCAGCTCATAGATTTTTATTGGATTTGAATGGTCTTCATTTGGATTTGACCTGTTCGTTTGTCTGATTGAAATAACAAAATTAATGGTTTGTTTTCAACTGGATTTGTTTTGTATCTATTCCGAACAGGAAGTTTTTCATGCTCAATTTAGAATAAGATTATGATTGGATTTGATTTCGTCACAATTTTCAAATAAACGACACTTTTATTTTTTGCGACATTTGCACATTTACCTCCGTTTCATTTTCATGACTGTAAGCGTGAAAACTTCATCTTTCGAAGTCTCATTGAAATTATCATTTGAATTTTCATTATCTCTTTTGTCGATATGCCTATTGCGCTTACCTTTTATTTATCATTATACAGCTGGCAAGATCTGTTGATCAGTACTCATGCTTCGATTGATTGTGTAATTTGGTTTCATTGAGTTTGGAATGCATTGGCATTTGGATTTTCATTTTATTTGACCTACTTGACCTTTGGTTTCATAAGATACATGGGTGTTATGGTTAAATCTTTCATATATATCTTTAATATGATACCTATGTTTGTGTTTTCATAACTATTGGCTTGTTGCTTATATCAATACCCATCGGCACATTGGTTAAACTATTGATTATATGAGCTGATACATTGGCGCATAGTTGATTTTGGTTTTGATTTATATGTCGGGTGTTTAAAACTATGGCATAACGTTTACGCACGTTGGTTTATACATTTGATTTCATTGGTTGGGAAAATTACTTGAGTGTTGAACTATGCTATAGTGGGTTGAATAGCTATGAAATCCGGCGGTTGTACCTTAGCAATAATTGTTATGCATGTCCAGTGAATAACTCCACCACCTTCGCACGCTGGCATTTATGCCTATCCCTTATTCGCCACTTACCTCTATTAGCTCGGATAACCTTTTTGTACTCTGCTCCTGTGTGCTATGATCCAAACCCTGGACTTACCGTGTGCTCGGCTCCATGGCACCAGTCGTGTGAATCGAGCCAAATGACAACCAAGCCTTGTTAATGTTTGACAATGCCCGCAAAGACTTGGAGGATAACGGATGGCTCACCTTCGTGCAACGATTTGAGGGTTTTAATCTAGCTGTAGCACGACAATTTGCCATGAATTTTGATGGCTGTAGAGCCAAGGTGGGTGACATACAGTTGGAAATTGATGAGAATTTTATCAGTTCTGCTACAGGGTTACCTGCCACAGGACATCGTTGGTTCAAAAATTGTAAGCTCGAGGAGGTTCCATGGACAATGTTGTTCCTCTCGCGAAAGGTCACTTCTTGTGACAGAGGTATGCCCATATCTGCACTTAAACCACGATGGCACGATACTTTGATGGTAGTCAAACAGTTCGTGACCTGTGAAGGTCGATACAGACTCGTTTTCCTCTACCACCTGCGTTTGCTAATGAATTTTATGGGATACCCATTAAATATGCCCTTTTACTTTCAGCGCAGCCTATATAAAATGTCAGAAAGGTTTAAAAGGCAGAAGGCTGACAGCAGCCTGTTCCACCATGGACTTATCAAACTTATCATTGTTTATCACTTGAGTTTAAATGGTGATAGCTGGAGAGATTTCATCGATCGTAATGGTTTTGAGGATACAGACCCTGTCCAGATTGACAAGCCTGTGGTAATTGAAACCAAGGCCGAGCCACCTGTGCCCTTCCATATCCTATTGCCCTCTCATAAGCCTTCAGTCGACCCTGCTTTTAATTTACCAGACGTTAGAACTGAGAATGTTGAGACTATTAAAAGACCTATGAGAAAAAATCCCAAGCCTAACCCTACTACTAATGCCAAGGGTAAAAAGAATTCTCGACTCATTTCAAGGATGGCTAGGAACAAACCTAAACCCTCTGCTGAGTCAAAGCCTATAATCCTTAGTGAGGATTCTGACTCTGACATAGAATGTTTTCTAGCCACTAAGTACCCTTACTCCTAGGGTTTATGCCCCGAACCACCTTATGATTTCGTGTCGAATCTTCCCCCCTGCCTAAGAAATGATCCCAGTTACCCAGGGATTAAATTGTCTAACAAAACCCTCAGCAATATGTCCAAACCCTCGCCTGCTCTTTCAAACCCCACACAGTCTTCCTGTGACCAATGCAATTTATGGTTGGAACGATACTATATCAATGTTCCCATGCTCCAATCGAAAATTCAATCGCTGGAAGATCAGATTGTCGTATTGACCAGACAAAGAAACAAGCTCCACGCAACTGATAAGAAGCAGAAGACAACAGGCTCCATCCTTTTCAAGAATGTTGAATCGGCCACAGCCGTTATCAACTCCAAATTGGCATGATCAAGTCGTCTCGTCGTTGTACAGGTATGATTTTGATTTTGTGAATGAACAAGATTAATATAATGAGTCAAATTTGGTTCTTGAATAGCTCTGTTTATATTTTGAAATGGCTCTGTCATAATATGTACATCCCGTATATTGTTTTGCTTTGCTAAAAATAAAAAGAAATTTCGATTTGATATACGATCTACTCATAGATTTTTATTGGATTTGAATGGTCTTCATTTGGATTTGACCTGTTCGTTTGTCTGATTGAAGTAACGAAATTAATGGTTTGTTTTAAACTGGATTTGTTTTGTATCTATTCCGAACAAGAAGTTTTTCATGCTCAATTTAGAATAATATTATGATTGGATTTGATTTCGTTATGGTTCATATGTTGTGATTGACAAACGATTTCAATGAATTTGGTTGTTACGATGCTGTGTCATAAAATGTTCTAGATTTGATCGTTTCCAAGTTGGGAAAAATGACTCTGTTTTTATTAAAACAATACGCTCATTTAAGTCTATGCGAATGATATTCACGCCCGAATCATGGAACGTTTTGATCCATGACGAATGTGTAAAACCCCATTTGTTTGATTCGTTTGATTGGATAGCTATATATTCAGTTAGTTTGATCAATTTTATGAATTGCATTCATATCAAAATAGATTTGATTACAGTTCTGTTCTCAAATGAGTTTGTAAAATCGGTTCGACTTATGTCATTCTGTTAAATTCATATGAGGAGATTCAGGTAATAGTTGTTTCTAAATGCACTCAAGAAAAGATTTCGTGAATGATTTTGTCTGCCCCAATTTGTAATAGCAAACAATCGACCAATTCTTACGAACTCTATTACTAATTGATTGATCCTGTTACGATTTCGTTTGTGGATAGTTATGCGTCAGTGTTGGTTTAATTTGCTTATGGTATAAATCGTTTTCTATATCGTTACATTTATAACGATTTGAAAAGTGATCTTGTTTGGATTTGATCGTATCTCCTCTTGTTGAGGCAGCATAACGATTGTCGGAAATCTGTTTGATCATATCGGTTTCAATTGGATATGAAACGATTTCACAATGTTCGATTATGATTCTGTTGACCCAACTTTGTGGTAACAAAAGAAACAGAGTACACCTATCTCTGTATTCGGTTGAATGATTTTGATCCTGTTTGATTTCGAATGGTATAATAATTTCAAATTAAATGATTCCTTTTCAAATAGCTGTTGGATGTTAATTGAATTTAATTCTTTAAAAGATTTTCAATCGATTTTAATGCTGATTCTATGTCTTATTTTAGACCAGCTACAGAATCAGAGGATTTTGTAGCTAGTCTATAGGATTAGATTTTTATCATTTTATTAATAAAGGATCCTTCTAACTTATCTATTTTTTACCCTTTTCAGATAAATTCGAATTGCATGGGACATGCTGGACAGTCTAGTGGATATTTGAGTGTTTTAGTTTATTGTAGTTTCCTAGTTTAGTTAAACTTGGGATATCTTCCCAGATTTATGTAAACAGTTTTGATAACTTCCACATGGAGGTTTTACCCTGTGGAAAACTTATAAATACTTATTATTTTTTGTAATAAGGATCATCCTCACTTTTGGGAGAACCGGGCTATGGATTTCTAATACAAACTGAGATAGAAGTTGATGTTCTGCTACAGCTTTCACTTTTCATAATATCAATCTTTTGTTTCATGTTTATGTTTATCAATTTGCATTTGATTAGTGACTACTTTAGCTATCACAGTCTTTTGCAAAATGATATGAATTAATTAATATGATCTATGTATGATTTCTTTCAACATTTAAAAACACAACAATTACTTGATTCTGTTAATGAATGACAGATTTCTCTTCTTCATCAATTGAATTATTTTTGTATAAGTCTTTGCACACAGGTTTATCTGATTGTGGAGATCTATAAATTATATGGTTGTTGTGATTTTTTATGTCTTGTTTGTCTTGTAATCAAACTTAAAGAGCACTACAGCTATCGTTTACGAGAATCTCCTGGATTATTCGGTGCGGGTTTCCTCCCTTCGATCAGCTAAGAAGATCATCATACACAGGACAAATTTGGAGCATTTCTCCAGGTTAGTTTGTGATTTATTTTCGTTAATTTCTTTTAGTATTTTAGTTATATATATTTGTAGTTTAGATTAGTGATTTAGTTTAGTTAGTTTTTCAGTTTTATTTCTGTTCATAAAATTATAAAATCAAAAATATATCTCTCTGCCTTAGGACAGAATGAAAACAAGTTTTTCAGGTTTTATTTAAATCTGTAAATTGTAGATATTGTATATTTTGTGAATAAGTTATATTTATGTTAGTAGTTAGATAGTTAATTAGTTAGAGTTAGTATAGTATTAGTTAGTAGATTGTATATATAGAATAGTTAGATTAGTTAGTTTGTTTTATTAGTTTGTTTTAGTTATATTAGTTTAGTTTGTTTTAATAGTTAGTTTTAGTTAGATTAGTTAGTTTGTTTATTAGTTTGTTTTAATACTTAGTTTTAGTTAGATTAGTTATTGTAGATTAGTTTTAATTTTTGTTTTCTTAGGACCTTAGATCGGCTAGCGGAGCCGCTAAACCCGTCAGGGTGGTTCATCCCAAACGGCTTGGGTTATTAGACAACCCCGGACCGGTTCCACTCTCTCAGTTGACGGACGGTCAATTTCACCCGTCAACACATTGGGGATTTCAATATGGGTGACATTATACTGGAATTAGGCTATGAAGTCAACATTTTACCCAAGAAGACATGGAAATGCATAGGAGAGCCCACATTAGGCTATTCACCTGTCCATTTCAAGCTAGCAAACCAACACAAAGTTCTACCAATTGGAAGGCTAAAAGGTGTGACAATAGATTTGGATGGAGTGCACACTAAGGCAGACTTTGAAGTGAAAAAATAGTGGATGGTACAACACCTTATCCAACATTCCTTGGACTAGATTGGGTATTTGATAACCAGGCCATAATCAACTTGAAGACAAGGAAGATGAAATTTGAATTAGGAGAATATAGATTCATTGCGCCATTAGAACCTTCATAAGGAGAAAGGTTTGTAGAACCAACTTATCTGGATTTAGAAGAGATAAACTAGGTGTCCATAACCACCACGTGAAAAAATGATTACATTAACCAAACTGTAGATGGGGTACTCAACTAGAGGAGCATCACATCATGTGCTTCTGAATCAGATACATGGTTGAAAAATTGGCAACATAGATTACATGAAGTATACACAAGAAGGTGCGAAAGAATAAACTGCGCAGTAAGATGGGTGGGTACAGAGATAAGCGAACCTCCCAGTTTTCATGGAATAAACGATTTAGAGGAATTCATAACAAAATATGAAGACAAAGTACTAGAAAATTAGAGGCTCTTATCCATGGACATTGCACTCAATGATACACCTGCAAGATAGCAGGGTGTGCATAAAGGAACAATTCAGGACTGGTACCAATGCACGAGACTACTGTGCATTAGATTCGTCATAGAGCACAAGAGAAATAAAATGCAGAGATATGAGGTGCTAAGGAAAATCCCACACTTTCCTCATAAATTCATCTAAAAAACTTGAAATGTTTTGATATCCACGGGTTTCCTTAATGCAACACGCAAACATCCACACCTTGCAATCTTCCATCCCATGGATTCCCTAAAAAATTATGAAAAAATAAAATAATTCCACAATTTTGGGAGTTTTCCATTGGGATCATTTCCCAACGTCACTGATCTCGTACTAAATGGATTTAAACCTCCCCAACCTCTTTGGGATGGCATAAAATAACCATTGAGGGAAAATATGAGGAAAATTTTGATGGTCCAAGGTTATGTTGTTGAGATTTAGAAAGCTTCCCTAATCCTTTCATGTTGTGAGTAGTATCCTCAAACCTGGAAACTCCTTTTCCAGTGTTACTTCTTCTCCTATATATCCATAATCTGTGCTCCTATCCTTATTGGGTTATATGAGGAAGATCCCAGTTGTTGAGTTGATGCTTGAAAGACTTGTGGAGGAACCCGAGCGGTTGGCTCCGAAGTAGTGCCAAAAGTTGAAACAGGTTGTAACCAACTTTCATATATTGTCAATAATATAAGAGATCTATTTCCCTCCTATGTTGTGTTCATTGCAATGTTATATGTTTTTATTGTGCATATATGATTTGATTTATACACTTGATATATGCTACTTGAACACATAACTACCTTCTTGCAACACTATCTCAGTTTCTTATTGCAGGTTGGTTCCGATAGAGACTAGGAGATCTTCAAGAAACTAGAGAGAGGATCGACATCGAATGAAGGGTTTAAGGTGCAAGTATTCTCCTTCTCCCTTCCCTTCTCTATCCTAGTGAAAAAATAGTTATTTCTTGTTTGCATGTTTGTCTGTGAGGGTATATTTCAATCTTCTTATTCCATTCTTGCTATGATGTGACTTGACCCAAAGTCACGGGGGGAAAATCCATTAATCAAGTGGTGTAAGTTTACAAAATTCTATAGGCATGTAAAACAATAGGACTTCCTAGGTCATCACCCTTCTTAGTGATACTCTATCCTAAGTGTGCTTAACTATGGAGTTTTGATGGTGTTGTAATAGATATAAAAAATTGACTGCATTGCCCAAGGCTACTATGGTTCTTGCATATGGACAGACTGGTTCAGTGTGCTAACATTGGAGTTAAGAATGGTTGTCAAAGCTTTCTCTGTGGACCTGAACCAGCCACTTGTTTCAGGTTGGCCATCAGGAATGGGTGCATCAGCCAATTGTAAGCAGGGAAGGTCCTCAGTTTTTTAAAAGTGACTTCTGGGAGTTCCTCACCCGCACTGCATGGTGGGTTATACCTCTAGTATCATTACCTATTGTTTGACTTCTGGGAGTTCCTCACCCACACTGCATGGTGGGTTATACCTCTAGTATCATTACCTGTTGTTTCTTGGTCTATATTGACGACAATTCAAAGAGGTTTGTCACCTAGCATGGCAACTTATTTGACGCTAATTGAAATCTTCATCTGGTCATTAATGGAATATAGCCTTCATCGATTTCTTTTTCATATCAAGACAAGTAGTTACTGCGGAAATACTTTACTGCGGAAATCATGTATCCTAAGGAAAGTCGATGGGAAAAAGTACTTCAGTTATTTTGAAGTCAGAGGTAGTATTGGTTCATTTCGGCAAGATTAAGCTAGAGATTTCTTCTTGGTTTTTCAAATTCGATTCCAAGTTTGAGGCCAAATTTATTGGGTCAAGTTGCGCTTAAATTCTTGCAATCATTTTGGTGCTTTATTACACGAACTTTTCCCTGCGATGTCTTTATGAATATTTTAATGTGGTGGGAAGACTTTGATGGAAAAATACCTGCTCCGACAATATATAAACCAAGGCCAATTTGGACTGGAAAGCAAGTATTTAATTTGATAATTCCAAAGTAGATTAATCTTATAAGAAAATTTGCATGACATTCAGAGTCTGAATCAAAAGTTATCACCCCAGAAGATACTGTTGTATGTATTGAGAAAGGAGAAGTTATCTCAGGCACTCTTTGCAAGAAAACCCTTGGAACTTCTTCAGGAGGCCTTATACATGTGATCTGGGAGGAGGTGGGTCCAGATGTTGCTCGACGGGGATGATATGATAGTGCTAGTGTTGGGGTTCATGCTTCAAGAGTAGTTACTGTTGTAGGAAAATCTGCCTGCGGACAAGTAGATCGACCTCTAAGGCTTGACCTTAACCCTAGACAGAAAAGTGCTTATCATGGACACTGAATTTCTTTCGAATCTATCTAAGCCTAATGCATGAGAAGGAAGAAT
>ML817457.1:164126-216593 GCA_009831015.1 Picea engelmannii | reverse complement strand
GGATGCCACTGGCTCCTATATGTATATTGTATTGTAAACAATGTAACACAATGTATCAATATAATATATGTTGGTTTTCCCGGTTTGGGTTTCCAGGTGAAAAATCTCTGTGTAATGTTTGTATTTGCCATTGCATCTTTTCTGTTCTTTTATGAATATCAGTTTGCAGTAGATATTGTACAAGGTTAGATTTACACTTCCTCCCTCTGGTCACTCATCTCCTATGGAGTTATTGGTACTGCTTGGACCTCCAAATCTGTTATCCTCACTTGAAGCTGCTGGATAGTCTCAACGAGCTTTGCCACTTGAACATCAACCAACTCATGTTCCTCCTGTGCCAAGCCTAGCACAGAGTGACATGCTCTGTTCACTGCCTCTTTGACTATGGTCCGTTCTACGAGCAAATGCTCGTTTTCTCTTTGTAGTTTCACTTTGTCCTGCTAGACCATTGCCTGAAACTCTTCTTTCTTGTTTTCATAGGTGGTTACACAGTACCGTGCTACATGTAATTGCTCTAAGAATTTCTCTTTCTCTTGTTTCAAGGATTCTGTAGCCTTCTCCTTCTCTTCTTGGATTTTCTGATGTTGAGCCTCCGTCACATCTACAAGTCTTATTGATTGGGTTGGTTCATCCCCCAATTCTGCATTCTTCGACGAGGAAGGCACAATAGGTATTGCACGGCTCAAACGAATAGCTTGATGTATTTTCTTCAGTTCCTTCTTGACTCTTTCATACAACTCCTCCTTCTTCACTCCATATCTCTATAAGATATCATCAGAAGCATCCTCCATCGCTACACAAACCAAGATGATTTCATCCTCGTGAGTGTGGCCTCTAACTGGGGCTTACTAGTGCACGTCTTCTTTTTTGCCGAGGGTTTCTGTGGAGAAACCTTTCTTTTCTGTGGAGTTACTATTTCAATAGGGGGATCCTTCGATGGTGTAGCTTGTCCTTCTCCTTTCTTTTCTCCTTCGTCCCCTCTTCCTTTTCCATTTGCTTCATCTCCTCCTCTTAGCGATCCAGATTCATTTTCTTCAGAGGCGTTGTCCTCCTCATCTCTCTCTATATCCTGTATTTATTCCTTCTTTTTCTTCCTCTTTGTCCCACTGGACTGTCCAACATGCTCAACTCGAGTGACCAAGGGGCATCCTATGATGTTAGTGTCAGATAATTTTGCATCAACAATAGGTAGAAGGGACTCCTTCAACCATTCCTTTGTGATCTGATCCATGTCTTCATCTGTCAGCTTAGAATATGATTGTAACTCTTCCTTACTCTCATCTCTGTACGCAGTGATATATATGAAATGTTGATCTACAAAAAAATTATCTATCAGTATGTACTGGTGCAAAGTGTGTGGTGTCATGTGTGGGAATGAATCTTTGGCACCCTTCAGTTGCTAATAATACAAATGGAACAAAACGTTTGACTTCCATTGCTTTGACATGTTGTTGGTGTACCACAATGTAGAGAGCCTAGCGACCAACGAATCCGATGGTTAAATCTCTGGAAAGGTGGCTCCTTCCAGCATTTTCCAAGCGACAAATGTGAACTAAACAATCAACCAGCTGAAGTGGAACTCGTATCCCTGGTCCTGAGCTTTGCGATAGTATTTCTCAAGTTCGTTGATGAGGTAACTCGCCCAATTCATCTGCATTCCCTCCACACATTTTCCTGCAAGGTCCACCACGAACCCGATGACCTGTGTTAGGTAGTGATTTCTTATGAGCTTGCAAAATATGAGTTGGAAAGCGAGGCACACTATGCCATCCTAGATAAAGGATACCTTGTAGCCTATCTTTCCTTTTTCAACTTTGTCTTAAGCCTCTTTGATGCTTTGTACCAGGGAATGGTCTGAGGCCTTCCCTGGGTAAAACTGCTAAGGGTCGGGTCCTTGCATGCTTAATCCTATAATCAATTGGATCATCATTTAATCCACAATAATCAACCTGTCGATCCACAATGATCTGGCATGGTAGCATGACAAGATGATATTAATGCAAGTGTTAACCTCTCGGTGACAACCAAAATGGGGAATCTTCATTACATTTAGCACAGTGGACTGCGCCAGCTCCTTAATCCATGAGTGGGAAATAATGCAAGGATTTTTCCCAATGGTATTCATCAAGTATCGGTGGGGTGCGAGCATAACATAGTTCTTTTTGTCACCGAGGTTGAAATCGTTGTTCTTCAGTGATGGGATCTGTCCCAATTGGATTCCAACTACACGTATTCCCTTCAGAATGTACATGGTGATCAAGGTGTACTCATAGTCCCATGGGATGTTGTCACGATTAACCATGCCAACCAACAATGGGATATAGTCTGGAAATATCGACGGGATCTGCTTCGCATTAGCCAGATCGCCGATATGCTTACTTTGCTACTTAGTCGCGGGGTTAATATGACCATAACGATGCCCAGTCCAAGGGGAAACCTACAGTCCCCTAGTCAACAAAGCCTGCACTCCTTCATACATAGCTCTATTAGCCATGAAATTCTTAAGAACCTCCTCAACAGAATTCTCTAACTCAGTGGGTTTGCCCGACATTCAAATTTTTAAGCAAACAAGTCGGGGTAGGCAAATGGATAAGTGGGGTAGACAAATGGACAACGACACCTAGTTTTTGATAGCACAACTCAACACACAATCAATTCTCTATTAGCTCAGTTAATCATGGGTGGTGAAAAGTGGTCCCGACGCAACGTCTGACAGGTTAATTAAGCGGGGCCTCATAATAGATTCTTCCAACGAGCATGAATGCTTCCATCAATGTGAATCTGTCAGTTATGGCGCTTTCTCAACTTCTCAAAAGTGGTCCATCCACCCATAAATGTGTTTCCTAGATGTTCCGAAGCATCATTCTAATGGTCAGGGTGCCTCCAACAGTTATATATTTTTGTCGAGGTGAAGTCCCATTATGCGCGGTCCTGTTGTTCCGGCGAGGTTCAAATCCTACGAACCTTCCTCCTGCGAAGTCTTCCATTTTTTTCTATAGCTTCCTGTAGATTTTGAAACTTGGATTTCTTCTTACTAATCTTGCCTTCTTTCCTGTGATCTTAGTTTCTCTAGCTGTTTTTGGATTCCTCTTTCCATTCGTTCTCTTATCTTCTCCTAGCATAGTGACTTCGTAGTGTTGATGTGCTCTCAAAGGGTCTGAAGTTAATATCCCTTCTCCTATTAAATCCTGGGTGGGAATTCTTCTTTCTTGCATGGATATGTCCTTCGAAACTTCCTGCATTATTTCAAACTCAACAACTAATTCTCTTGCCTTCTGTTGCTTCAACTTATCCTCCCATTCTTCTATTAGTTGGTCTATTTTTCTATCTATGAAATCCTTTAATTCTCGCTTTTTCTTTTCTTTAGCTTCTTCCTCTATGTTCCTTCCGATATTTTCTTTCTCAATCGAAGTCTTACCTAATAAAAGTGGTAAAGGGGCATTATTCTGAACAAACTTAAATATTTCAAATTCCTCTTTAGTCGATGTTCCACGAATAATAATAGGTACATTAGTAACTCTTCCACATAGGGTTATCATCTTTCCCTTGAACAAGCCTATCCTTCTCAATGAAGGTACCATAGTAGGCTTTCCCAAAATTTCCCAAGTGTCTTCTATCATAATATTCACTTGTGTTTCCTCATCCAAGACACATTCTATGTCAAAGTCTTTTATTCTTTCACTTATGCGCTATTTTACTTTCAGGATCTTTGGTAAACTGATATCTTAATGAAAATCCATTGTTTCTTTCAACTGTTATAACATAGTCCAAGCTTTCTATGATTCTTTTTCTTTATGATTCTCTAACATGCTCATATTCTTTTGACTCGTGTTCATTTGTTCAACTTTAGCAATCATCCTTGGACAATATTCAACTTCATGACCAACAATTTTACAACAAAGACAAATAGGACCTATACCAGGGCACTCCTTAGTAAGATGTCCCAGTATTATGTAGTTAGAACATAGTTTCAATCCTCTTTTTCTCTTGTATGTTCCCCAACTTCTCCTATACTTCACACTAGGAGCACAGTGCTAGAGCTGTAGTCTGCAAAAACTCTTTCTAGGTTCCTGCATCCACTTATTAGTCCAAAAATTCTTTTTATGCATAGGAATAACATATCTTTCTTCATTTCTGTCAAATTTATTCAGATCAACTCTTTATTCTAACTGTGCCCTAGCTTTTATACTAGGAAAATTTTTATCAAACATATCTAAATTCATGCTTTCGAAAAAAAAAATTTCACTTATCTTACTCTTATCAAAGCATAAGGCCTTAAGATTTTACCTCTTTTCTTCAGATCAGATTTATTTCTTAGCACAGAGCTTCACAAGTCAAGTAGAGTACTGCGTACTTTAGAAGTAGATCTACACACAAAGCTTCTCTTTTTTTCTCTTACTTCAGTTCCCAACAATCACAGTTTCAGGTCTCAGTAACAGAACCATTTGTTGGTACAGGGGTAGACCCAGGGTTCAACGCTTCAAAAACACACAAACAAAACCCTAACTACCATGCCTTTCGACAACACCTGCGAAGCAAGCGAGGTCTCACCCAAGGTAGAACTAGGGGGGTTACATGACTCAGGTGTATGTAACTAGGATGGGACACATATATGTGATTATAACACTTTGTGGAGTATTCTAGAAACACTTAGAATATTATATGCATCAATTCATTAGATTTAATAACATTGCAAAACAAACCCTAAGGATAGATCGACGGAGTAACAATGAAAATATACACATCCTGTTAGAAAAGCAAGACCGTGGAGCAATAAAATAAAAAAAATGTGGAAACAAAACACAAAAGATACACAATACAATAGAGACACAGATTTACTTGGTTCACCCAGTGTGGGCTACGTCCACCAGAGAAATTTCCAGGTCCTTCATTTATTATTATCCAACAAATGAAGGGATACAACCTACAACAAACCCCACTGTAACTTCCTCTTCTTTCTCTCACAATATCCTCTCTCAGAATACAATACTTACCATAATGCATAGCCACAATACATTTCCCTCATAACAGAGGGTTACCTTCTAGGGAAAAAAACCCTAACATAATTTCTAACATTAGATCTGCGACCTTATAATGAACGGTCCAGATTTACAATGAAATTACAATATACATTTACAAGGCAATTTTTCCTTCGAGGGCTTCTCCCCCAACCCCCCATCGGGGGACACTGCCCTAGAACCACCGCTTTCCCCCGAACCCCCTAGCCGGGGGGATAGCCCCCCCAGACCCCACAGAGGGGGTACCCCCTCTCTGCACTCTCCCACGTGGAAGAGTGTACATACTTCTGGGGTGTAAAGTCTTCATGGGGTATAAACATGGCTGAAAGCAAGGACCTCTGAATCAAGAACATAACTAGGCTCCACAACCAACACATCCTACTTAGCATTATAAGTTACATATAGCACATTCAACATAAATAAATAACTAAGCATCAACATATCTATCTAACATATATAATAAGCAAGGAACTGAGCATATTCATCACATAAAAAAAAAAACACAATGCCAATCAAAGACATAAGATATACGTGGTTCACCCCAGTGTGGGGCTACACCCACCAACTGGTTTGTCTTCTTTATTATTCTTCAATCTCTTACATCCATCCTCTCTTGTGCACTAAGCCACAGAGCCAAAATTCACATCGAACATGAGATCTGCACACTGAGCACTAGATCCTCCTTCCAAAAATTAGGTCAAGGCAAAGAGCCAACTCCTCTATCAATCACAAAGCCTTACATACACATTTCGTTGCACAAAGCACTCATGACTACTTGCACTTAGCCACTTAGACTTCCCTCTCTAAGTCTCTTTTGCACTTAGCCATTCACCACTTCTATATTACATTCTTACTTATTTATACTTTTACAATCTCTTAAAAAAAGGCCTAATCATGGGTAAACGCATGGACTAACATCCCATAACCCATTTCAAAAACCCTAAGGGACCTCTTGTTGGGTCCTCAAAGCCTGCAAAATAAGTGATATATGCGATCTCATCTCCGCATGGGTGCTCCTTCCTCGATCACTATGTCAAAGTCCAAAAAGTGGTCAAACCTAACCAAGGTTTCCTCAAAACTTGGTCGAGGGCCAACATTTCCCTTGTCCATCATATCTCTGCATCTTATTTCTCCCCTTCTCTACACCGAATCTAATGTGCAGTAGTCACTTACATTGGTACCATTCCTTAACTATTTCTTTGTGCATAGCCCACCATCTTGCAGGTGTTTCCTTGAGTGCAATGTTTAGGGCTAAGAGCCTCTTATTATCTAACACTTCATCTTCGTATCTTGTTAGGAATTATTCTAAGTCAGTCACCCCATGAAAACTGGGAGTTTCTCTTATCTCTATACCTACCCATCTCACTACACGGTCTATTCTTGTGCACCTTCTTGTGGACACTTCATGTAATATTTTCTGCCAATTTTCCATCCCTGTATCTGAATCAGAAGCACCTGATGCGATGGTGCTCCAACTGAGTACACCATCTGCATTTGGGTTGACATAATATTCTTTGCTCGCGGCGGTTCTATATAACTGGTTGAGTTCCTCTATATCTAAGAAAGTAGGCTCTACAAACCTTTCTCCTTCTGATGGGTCTAATGGTGCAACAAATCTGTATTCTCCTGATTCAAATGTCATCTTCCTTGTATTCAATTTGATTATAGCCTGGTTATCAAATTCCCAATCCAACCCAAGAAATGATGGATAAGGTGTTGTTCCATCCACTATTTCTATCACTTCAAAGTCTTCCTTAGTGCACACTCCATCCAGATCTACTGTCACACCTTTTAGCCTTCCAATTACTAGAACTCTGTGTTGGTTTTCTAGTTTCATCTGGATAGGTGAGTAGCCTAGTGTGGTCTCTCCCATACATTTCGATGTCTTTTTAGGTAAGAAATTCACCTCAAAGCCTAAGTCCAATATAATGTCTCCGATATTGAAATCCCCAATGTTAGCATTCAATCTAAGTTCACTACTTGTCCTCCTTCTTGTATGGAGGTGATTGATTGTTTTTTGTTTTAACTTCCTCTCTTCCTATGTGTTATATATTTCTAACATATTTTACAAAAAATTAACAGATGATGGATCATTCAATAGTTTAACACAGGATTGCAGAAAGGTATTTATGGTACTTACTTATTGTACAAATTGTGTTTTACTGGTGTGGTTGATTGATAAGGGCATCTCATACAATGGTGTATTCTGAGTATGATGTGAAACTGATGTAGATGCAACATCTTTCTTGAGAAACTCCTATTTGGCCTCCTTGAATGTTTCTTTTTCTTTCCCTGCATCAAACTGTTTCTGTGATTCAATATTTTTCTTCACCCATTGGTGTTGTGTTATCTCCTGTCTTACTATGCCAGCTCTTGTCTTAGCTCCTCCACACATAAATATGTTGATATTTCTTCCATCATCCCTGGGTTTTGCAGAAATCCACTGAACATTCTAATTGTTCTGGTTCCTTTTTTCTTGAATCCTCCCTAAAAGTGTTGGGAATTCCTCTGTATCATGGTTTGACATGCGATAGTACATACATGTCGCAGGTGGGAGTGGACATTCCCTTGCATAGTGTCCTGGTTGTTAGCATTTATGACATACTACTAGTCCTCTTCCTCTTCCAAATCCCCCTCTACCTCGTCCTCCACCTCTGTATCCACCTCGATTTTCTCGTGGTGCATTGTATTGAGGCACCTGATTATACTGGGTGGGGTTATACTGAAGATTTGCAGTGTTGTATTGTTTCTACAAATTGTTATAAGGGGGTGGTGCCTGGTTGAAATGTGGTGCATTTTTCCTTGTCATCATTTCTTCCTGCACCCTATAGGTATCCAAAGTTCTCTCCCTCATCAATTACATTGTCCTACAATCTTTGTCAACATGAACTAATGATTTGCAAAAAGTGTAGTATGAATTCTTGGGTACTGTCTAGTACTTCTGGATCATTAGGCAATGATATGGGTCATGCCTATGTGTTTTAAATATCTATCATCGTGGTCCTCCTATTGGAAATGGGTTTGGTATCCTTGTTTCCATGTACTGCGTGAAAGTAAGGCACTCAATCTTGTGGTGTCCTTATTTCCTGCATGTGGTACACCAAACAACTTCTCTTTTCTCTTTTCCCATATTCTTCTTTAGTTGAAATGTGAGGTTCTTTAGATCCTCCTTTATCTCTTCTATTGTTGGATCTATCTTCCGATACTGGTTCTCTTCCAGTTGTATGGCTTCTTGTATATCCTCTACATGACTTTGAAACTTTTGCTGCCTCAAAGGGTATTTTAGGTGTGGTAGTAGTGAATTCACAAAGAGATGTCTATGCTACATATCAGTCATGACATACTTCAGCTTAACTTTAAGACATTTAAACCTTTGAGCAATATCCCAAACATAATCACCTGGTTTTTCCCCGATTTCAATCATCTTGTTCATGTATTAATCCTTTGAGCCAGGCCTTTGAAATTCATTTAGCAGTAGCTTCTTGACATCTACAATCTTCCTTGTTGTTCCTAATGGACTATTTACAACTAAGCTCATGTACTAATCCAATGCATGGTCTCTCAGTGTGATATCTAACTGTTCAAGTTTTGTATACTCATATGTGATCTACGTTGCTTCCTAGATCTTCTCATAGATAAAAAAGTGCTTTTTAGGATCCTTTGATGCCTCTCCCTTGAATTCGGGTAACCTGATGGTGGGATCATGTCCTTCCATTTTGAACGGTGATGAAATATGACCTCCATGTGGTGTAGATACTTGAATACTACTTCCTGAACTAGCTCCTCCAATCACTGCTCCTTGATTGGGTGCACTTCCTACTGTCTTTCTTCCACTAAAATTTGGTTGTCTAAATGGTGGTTTTATTTCAGGTGTATTAGTCGTATATGGGTTTATGGGTTCAAAACTGACAATGACATGGATGGGAGTTATTCCTTATGTTCCTTTCCTTGAAACTATTTTCTTCATTTCATATGTTGCATGCATGATTTACTCAATTTTCTCTACAACCTAGAGATCCTCAGCTTCTTCTTCATCACTTTCCAAGCCCTCTCTATCTGTTATGGTTCTCTTCTTATTGTTCATCTTATATTGGTAGGGTACTCCATTTCACATTTTTCCAGTTGTTTCCATGATTTGCTTTATCTGATTTCCTCCATCATGATTGGGTCCATGGTCGCCTCCTTCTTTCCCTTACCATCTCTTCCTCCATTTCTCCAGCTCTTGTCAGTGCTTCCCCCCTTCCCCCATGCACGTAGGGAAGTTTAGTTGTCTGCTTCCATTGTCATCACACCTTTGTTATACAGTAAGATATTGATTGATTATAGAGCGATCTGATATACCTACCTCTCGATCCATTCAAGAACTCTTTCTCTACTTCATTGTAAGACTTCACGGTATCTACTACAAATCATCTGATAAACCTTGCAATAGTACTGTCTAGCCATAAATCTACTACGCACGTGAATTTTTTGTTAAATTGTTGTAACTATATGATCTCCACAGGATTCCACTCGAGCTGTCTAATTTGATTCGTAGGGTGGTTGTCTTTCAACCTCAATAGCCACTCCTAAAACTCATGTGGGAAATCATAGAAAAATACCTCATGTAAGTCGCTAAACACGTACTTGTCCATATATTTGTGTAATGTTAATTTAGGGTTTCTATTATCCTTCTACACAAGCTCAAGATCCTTTGTTTTCAACCAACTTTCAATCTCCTCCTTCGTTGGATTCCATGGTTTGAACATTCCTTTTTATACCTTCATTCTCTTCGTGATTCTTTCACAGATCCCACTCACTCAATCCCATGCAGTTCCAGCCGACAAAAAAACCATTTTTTGGTTACTACTCTCTCCTCCTACTCTTGGGTTGAACCAGGTTCATATCTAAACAGGTTTCCAACAAAACCCTCTAAAACTATCGGCACTTCTGGTAAACTAGAAGGCAACACACCACATAGAATGTACTACACAGTCTCACCCAAGATAGTCCTATGGGTGACTACAATGCTCACATACTTGGATTCTAGGGAAGAGTAGGGATCTGGGATTTCAATTCATCTTCTTATACCTTGATCCAGTGGTTCTTTTTGTTATTCTTAATATCCATTCATCTATTAAGTTCATGCATGCATTCTAACAGATCTAACATATAACATCTCTCATAGAATTATTCATTCATCAACTAACTACTTACATAAAGTAATTATGCAATAAACACATCACATAACACAGGTGTTACCGTGGTTCACCCCCTCCTGGGATACATCCACAAAGATCTAGATTCTCAGGCTCATTTATTATGGTTTTGTAATATATGGCACCATGTGCACTACAACTTCATTCATACAATCACAAAATGGACTCCACGACCTTTGTAAGGCTGACTAGATTACACCATGCTCCTCATCCTGCGATCTAACCCTCGAGGTCTAACTACTTTTCTCCCCTACAACTAAACCACTTACAAAAATGGTATTCGATCTTACAATGGTTTCCTTGACCGAACATACCAAAACTTAGCAACCAAAAAAACATGACAACAAAACACTCTCGACCAAGACCTTCTAGGTGTTGGATTACTGAGAGGGGACGTGAATCAATATTAGAGAAATTTAATCCTTTTTAACCATATAATCCAAGTGTTATATCAATGTAGCATTATCATACAATAACTACAGAGTAAATAAGCAATGAACAAATGAACAATCATACACATACAAAATACACCAGTGTTTTACGTGTAAACCCAAAGCGGGAAAAAACCACATAAATATTTTTCTTATATTTCTTGAAGAACTACATTTATTGGAAGCACCAACCTCCTTTGTTTTCTAGCTGCAATTGGAAGGAGACTCCAAACCCCTATTTTCTCAGGCTACAACCTGAGGGAAGCTCCAACTCCCCAATTCTCTGGCTACAACCAGAAGGAGTCTACAACGCCCTATGTTCTTCGGCTACAACCAGAAGGTGGCTACAACCACATGTCCTTTCCCTGTCCAACTACCCCGACGTATAAGTAGAATGATAGAACCACTCTCACACTATCACTTTGATATATACTATTGTAAATTTCTACCAATAAACCTGCACCAAACCACTTTGAATACTTAAATGACTTTGACTACTTTGACCTTTTGGGGCTTCTATATGACTCATGAGGGTTCTCCAACTTTACATGGCCATAAATCTCTAACCGTGAGGAGTTATGTGACGTTCCAGATACCACTGGAAATGACATGACATGTACTATCCATATAGAATAGTATTACCTACAAATATATCAAAACTTATACCATTATCCATCAAACAAACTTGGGTTCATTACCTAAACCTAGGTTCTCCAACTTCCTTCAAGGGTTGACATCAATGACAACCAATCTTAACCAACAATATCCCCCTTTGGCACTGATGGAAAAACTCTGATGTAATACTGAAATCATGTCATGCAATACTAAATTTATATCGCTCATGCTCCCCTTGGAACCATGCCTTTGTCCTCTGCATTTATCTCTCCCCCTTTGTCATCAATGGAAAAGTTATTTTTCCATCTTGGGCTTCTCCCCCTAGCTGAACTATCCTCTTTATGGTGCTTCCTTGTGTACATCTAATACATATAATATAAGCATTCAAAATAATTCATTTTTTAGTAGAAATAGCTCCGAGTCTCTGGCAAATATACTCGAAGGATTCCCATGGAAGTGGTTTTGTAAAGATGTCCGCCAGTTGTTCTTTTGTGCCCACATGCTCAACTTTGATGTTCTTTTCTGCAACCTGTTCCCATAGAAAGTGATACTTGATTGGAATGTGCTTCGTCTTGGAGTGCATCAGTGTGTTCTTTGAGATACTGATGTCACTTGTATTATCACAATATATTGGAATGGGCTCATCATACTCAATCTGTATATCTGTAAGAGTTTGTTTCATCCAAAGAACTCATGTACAACATGTTTCTACTGCAATATACTCTACCTCAGCTATAGATAAATATATTGATGATTGTTTCTTGCTTATACATGATACTAAACACTCACCCAAGTAGAACGTTGATCCACTAGTGCTTCGTCGATCATCAATACAACCTGCCCAATTTTTATCTGTGTAGGCAATAAGTGATAGATTCTTTCCTTTTGGATACCATAATCCAAACTCTTTTGTTCCTTTGAGATATCTAAAAATCCTCTTCACTACTAATACATGTGATTCCTTTGGTGCTGCTTGAAATCATCCCACCTGTCCAACTATCTGAATTACATCTGGTCTGGATGATGTTACATATAGTAGGCTACCAATCATTGATCTGTATTACCTATGATATGTATACTTTGAATCATCATCTTTTCTCCACTTGCAACTAGTTTTCATGGGAGTAATAACTGGTTTGCAATATTCCATTCCAAACCTCTTTAACATTTCTTTGATATACTTGGTTTGAAAAATAAAAATTCCTTGGCTTCTTTGATGTATCTGATGTCCTGGAAAGAATGATAGTTCTCCAAGTAATGACATTTCAAATTCATTCTGCATATCCTTTGCAAATTTCTAGCTTAACCTGTCATCATCACTACCAAAAATAATATCATCAACATAAAATTGAATTAATAAAATACTATCTTGACTTACCTTGATGTAGAGGTTGTTGTCTGCACTTCATTTTCTGAACCTTGCTTGCTGTTGATATTTATCTAGTCTAGAGTACCATGCTCTAGGAGCTTGTTTTAGACCATACAAGGCCTTCATTAATTTACACACATAATCTGCGTTCTCTAACAACTGAAATCCTTCTAGTTGTTTAATGTAGACTTCTTCTTCAAGTTCTCCATTCAGAAAAGATGATTTTACGTCCATTTGATACACTTTAATATTTTTGGAGCATGCATAAGATAAAAGCAACTGGATTTCTTCCATTCTTGCAACTGGGGAAAATGTCTCTTCAAAGTCCATTCCTTCAACCTGTGCATATCCTTTACATACCACTTTATCTTTGTTCCTTGTAACCTGTCCATCTTCATTCAATTTATTCCTCTATACCCAGTTTGTGCCGATCACATTTTTATCCTTTGGTCTTGGAACCAATTCCCAAGTGTCATTTTTCTCTATTTGATCCAATTCTTTATCCATGGCCTTATTCCAAAATTTATCCTTTCTAGCCTCTTCAAAATAGGTTGGTTAAATCATATATGAGAGTGCTAGGTGCATTTTTTCTGGTGAATGAGTTCTTCTTCTAGTCTCAACTCCTGCATCCTTGTTTTCGATAATCTGATTCGAAGGATGATTCTTCTATAATCATCTACTAGGTGTCTTTGGAGGCACTTGTTGAACCTTCTCTTCTTCTTCTATCGGATCCTCTTCATCTTCCCATTCTACTTCTTTTTCATCTTCTGTTTCTTGTTCATAAATATGTTCCATTGATTCATTTTCTTCTTCCTTTAATTCTTGTCTACATGTTTCATCAATTGTTACGTTGATGATTTCCACAACTTTGTTCCATATCAGGTTGTAACACTTTTATGACTTCCTTGTACCTGAGTAACCAACAAGTACTCCTTTTTCCACACGAGATTCAAACTTTCCCATTATTCCATCTTCTCTTTTGATGTAACATTTTCTTCCAAAAACTCTAATGTGCTTCACATTTGTTGTTCTTCCTTTCCATAACTCGTAGGAAGTTTTGTCAGTGTTGTTTCTGAGCATTACTCTATTTTGAATGTGAGTTGTTGTATGTACTTCCTGTGTCCAAAAAATATCTGTCAATTTGGAATCCATTAGCATTGTTCGAGCCAGTTCTTGGCATGTCCTATTATTTCTTTCAACAACTCCATTCTGTTGAGGTGTCCTAGTAACAAAGAATTACCTTTTTATTCCATGAATGCTGCAGTATTCCATGAATTCCATTGAAGTGAACTCTTTTCCATTATCATATCTCAAGAATTTGATTTTTAAATTTGTTAGCACTGAAAGTCACACATTGAATGCTAAAGTGTAAGCTCAACACCCATCAGAATGTAAAAGATAATTTGGTTTTGAATAGGTGGATCAACAATATGGAGAATGAAAGAGATAGGGTTGCAAGCTGTAGATTCGTATGCTACACGAATGGGCAATGGAGTCACAAACATCCTACTCATCGAAGTCACAAAAGATGCTCAATATAAAACAAGATTATATGCTGATATGTGGAAGAATGAAGAAAGAAAACATAAGATAGAATTTTCACTAAACAAAGATCCTCTCAATTTAATGAATCAATAGATACTTGAATATAAACAATGATTGATGGGCAAAATACAATAGATCCTCTGCTGCTTAGGGATCCATAAATCATTGACAACCTTTGATCCTCAAATCTGTAATATATTCAAATAAGAAGAAATATAAAAGAAGAGTTACAATCTGAAATCACAGCACTCATGAGTCTCCAATAGTAGTAATGCTTATAATCATAAAATGCCCTCAGGCTTACAAATATATCCAAGAGATATCTCCATCTTTAAATAAAAAATAACATCCAAATAACTTAAGGAAGTTGAATCCCATCTCCTTCATTGGATTCTAAGCCTTGGATATAGGTGGCAACAATCAAAGAGAAAAAAATCCAACAAACTGTTGATTTTCAGGAATTTGTTGGAAGTCATTAAAAAATTGTTTCCACCTCATGCATGAGGCCTTTGTTGGAGATAAATATTAGGTGCAGGTGTCGCTTGACATCTAAATGATCCTTGAGAAGTCATTCAAACCCTCCTTGACATGTGGCAACCTCCCAACAAGGCGAATATGAAAACCGTGACCGCTATAGGAAATTAGTATGCAGCGCCACTATGCAAAGTATGCAACGCCTACTTCTATATCCAATATCTCTAAAAAGAAACACATTTTGAAAAACTGAGAGAGATTTTTGTTATTTGGAATGTTATGAACAAAAACCTCCTCTAGTTTTAAAAAATACATCCTCAACTGCTCATAACCCAAGTTTTAAATTAGTGACTCAAAACTGGGAGAATAACTCTGCACAATTTAGCCTTTGCCAAAATATTATGCAGCACCTATAGGTAGCACCCGAATGTGTTTCTGCATGCAATTTGGTAGCATAAATCCGTGGGTGCTTTGATTCTTGAACTTGGATATCAGGAATAACTCAATATAATATAAATTTTCCCCAAAACAAATAAAAATCCCATAACAATTGTATTCATTTGCCAAAATGAATAATGAAATGCATATTTTGTTCTCTGAGAAATATTAGGTAGCGCCTGTAGGTAGCACCACTTATGCAATGCTGAGGCATAAACCAATCTTGTGCTAACATAACCCATTTCATTTTCAACTGTTTCCTTGTAGATCTTGAAGTTTTCAAAAGATTCTAACTTATTATTGAGAAGGAAAACTACAATCATTATTTTATAATCATAAACTAATAACATAAAAAAATTCTTACCTTTTAAACCCTTTGTTGTAGTTGGTCCAACTAGATCTGTATGCACAATTTCCAGCAGTCTTGTTGTTGAATACTCCTTTGATTTGAACCTGGTCTTTGTTTTCTTTCATTGTTGACAATGTTTGCATAAAGTGTTGGTTGGTTTCGTGATATGGGGAATTTTGACTTTTACAAGGTTATCAAAATGTATGTGACCCATTCTTCTGTGCCATAGCCAAATTTCATCTTCCTTTCCTAGACAACAGTTTCATTTCCAATTTCACTTAACACATATATGTTGCTTGAAGTTCTCACAACTATATAAATCAATTTTCCTGAACCTTCTTTTCTTATCTCATACTTTTGTGAATCGAAAGTAACTTTATGACCTTGGTAACACATTTGAATCACACTTAGAATATTATGTTTCATATCTTCTACTAGCAGAACATTTTCTTCTTTTGTATTCTTGTTCCCAATTCTGACTGTGCCTTTTCCAATGATTTTAGCTGAATCATCATTTCTGAAGGAGAATGATCCATGTCTTTCCTTTATTAATGTAAGAAACTTGTCTCTATCACCTGTCATGTGTTTTGAACAACCACTATCAACATACCAACCACGTTTCTTCTACTTATCTTCTAGAGGGAGTGTGCATTCTTTATTTTTGTATTGATTTTGCTTTCCTATCCATGTCCTTTTCTGAGGTTCCTGTCCGTGATTGTTGTTGTTCTGTTTTGGTTCTCTAGGAGGGATTGTCATTCTGCAATCTTTGGCCATGTGTCCAAAGTTGTTACACTAGTAGCATTCCACTTTAGTGCTTAATGATTCAAACATGTTGTAACTTCTTATTTTTGTTTCACTAGGCCTTCTCAGATAACCCTTTTGTGTATGACTTTCAAAGTTGTCGATTTTCCGGTTGTTAGCTCTGCAATTCGCAACCTTATGTCCAAAATTATTACATGCATAACATAAACCAAAAAAGATAGTTTGATATCTGGGAGTTGAATATATTCTGAAAGGAGGTGCTCTTATGAATCCTTCTTCTTCTTGAGACCTATATGTTTCTATCGATCATTGATTCTGAAATCTAAATCTTCTCGGTGGAGGAGTGTCTCTGTCATTTTATCTATAGACACTCCTATTCCTTTTGATTGTTTCTGCATAGCTTTTTGGATATGTTTATGTTTCTGTTGCATTGGATCTTGATCCCTTTTCTATCTAATTGTATCCAAGTCTGGACTTGTCATGATGAGGCCTTTGACTGCTGATAATGTCATTCAAAACTTTGAGTTGTTTCGCATATTTTTCTTTTGAAGATCATTTCTTAATGTGACAATCTCTGCTTCCAAATTTTCAATGATCTTGTCTCTTCCGTCTAGCTATTCTTTGAGTGCTTATTCAATTATTTTATCTTCTTCAATTTGAACCTTCAAATTTGTGATCATTTGTTCTAATTCATGAGTGTCTTCTTTCTTGTCCAGTTCCTCTTATAGCTTCTTGTTTTTCCTCTTTTCTCTTCTGCTAACTTCTATGGAACTCAACAATTCCTCTCGGTATTCAACTTCTGCCTCTTCAATTTCTTCTTTGACTTCTTCATATTCTTCTTTGACTTCTTCATATTCTTCTTCAAAGTCTTCTTTATCAGAGTCTTCTACTGCCATGAATATAACTCTTTCTGTCTCATTGTCATTGACTTTATGACGATGAGATGTCTTCTTTGATGCATAAGCTTTTCATGAAAAATTTCTTTGTGGTTGTTTTTCCTTTATATGTTTTTTTTTCTTTGAGTAACTTTCATCATTTCTCTTTCTCTTATGAGGAAATTTGTTAGCAAAATGACCAATACCATCACAATTAAAACAAATTAAAGGAAGCTTACCTTTATACCCGCTGTCAGTTCCCTTGTTCAGTCTTTTGACAAAGTTGGCCACTTCTTCATCATCTTCCGAGACGCTACTATTGTTGCTACATTCTTTTTCTTTTTGCTTTTCCTTTTTCTTTGATCTTTTGGATTTTTTGAAGGATGCTTCTTTTACATCTGGATTTTCCCATTCAGTTCTCATTTCATATGCTGTGAAGATTCCATGTAGTTCATCCATTCTTATTGAGTTTAGATCTTCTCTTTCTTCTAGTGTTGATATCTTAGGGTCAAATCTCATAGTAAGAGATCTTAGTAACTTTTGAACAATTAAAGATTCTTTAATTTCTTCTCCCAATCAGATGATTTTATTTATTGTTTCATCAAATCGTAAGAGTTAATCTACAATATTCTCATTTTCCTTCATCTTTAGTTGTTTGAACTGACCTCTGTAAGTTTGAATCTTTTCTTCTTTGACTTTTGAATCTCCTTCATAAATATTTTGAAGTTTGTCCCAAATATATTTAGCGGATTTATAATGTGCAAATTTGGTGAATATCGTTTCACCAAGACCATTCAGAAGTGCATCTGTGGCTTTGGAATTATTCTGACCGAGTTTCACTACTTTGTGATTTGTTGGCGGAACTACTGGTATTGTGTATCCATCTATAATTGATTTCCAAATTTCAAATCCATGTTCCTATATATATGTCTCCGTCCTTATGTTAAAAAATGCATACTTTTGTCCATCAAACTGTGGTATTCCATTTTTATACAAGTTGTTTCTCTCCATGATCTACCTTTCAGTGGTTAAACTAATTTCTGAAGGAACCTACTATGATACAAATTGTTGGATTACTGAGAGGGGGGTTGAATCAGTAATAGAGAAATTTAATCCTTTTTAACCACATAATCCAAGTGCTATATCAATGTAGCAATATCATCCAATAACTGTAGAGTAAATAAGAAATGAACAAATGAAAAATCATACAGATACACAATACACCAGTGTGTGGAAACCCAAAGTGGGAGAAAACCACATAGTTCTTTTTCTTATATGTCTTGAAGAATTACATTCATTGGAAGCACCAACTTCCTTTGTTTTCCAACTGCAACTAGAAGGAGGCTCCAACCCACTAGTTTCTCACGCTACAACCTGAGGGAAGCTCCAACTCCCCGATTCTCTGGCTACAACCAAAAGGAGGCTACAACCCCCTATGTTCTCTGACTACAACTAGAAGGTGGCTACAACCACCTGTCCTTTCCCCATCCAACTGCCCTTAAGTATAAGTAGAATGATGGAACCACTGTCACACTATCACTTTGAGATATACTGCTGTAAACCTATACCAATAAACCTGCACCAAACAACTTGAACCAATAAACCTGAACCATGCATCAACCATGCATCAACCTGTACCTCAACCTGTAATCAAACTGTACCATAAACAAGTGCATCAACCATGTAACAACCTATACCAAACAACCTATAATCAACTTGTACCATAAAAAAGTGCATCCAAACATGTCCCAAGTATGTACCAATCATGTATCAACTACTCATCAACTATGACTAATCAAGATGTACCAACATCGTCAACTATACACCTCATGTATGTGCCAACTCATCAACTACTTGTCTCAACCATGCACCTAACATGTACCTCAACCAAAATCCCTCATCAATTTCATCATCCAAATCTGATTTGTAACTCTGTAATAGACCTAGTGTATATGATCACATACTTGCAAATCTTCCTTAACTTTAACAACAAGATACTAGCATTTTCATCAAACTTTTCTTTAGTCTCACATGACTAGTTTTGGATTAGTCAACAACCCTAACTTGAAATAATCATAACTATGTACCTGTAATGAGTAAATATATGAAAATAGTACACAATGTTCTTCAATGTGTTTTATGGAATTCCTCCAGTTTTCACTACTTGGAACCTCTCAGAAAATGAGTTATAGAAAAAATTGCATACCTTGTTGAATTCTGGCTTATTATAGAGAGAGAACTTGTAGAGCGTGCCCCACATAGAATATTTGTTGTATGGATCTGAAAATTTTACACAAAATACTACAGAATATGCTCTAACCAAAAATGTTTTTCTTTCTTAATTTGGATCTGTTATGAAGAAGTTATGACGTTTTTACCTGAAACACCTATTTTAGACTAGTTTCAGGACAAGCCACAAACCCTATTTTCCACGGAGTGTAACTCCAAAACTACAACAACTCACAAGCTGAAATTCGCATCACAGTTACTTGGATATGTTTTCTCAAATACCTATCAATGTCACCATATGAATCATTCTAGAAACAAAGTTATTGTGAAAATTGTGATATGACTTGTAAATAACATACCTTAGAAAACATCATCAAAAAAATTTATCCTCCCTTGAATTTATGCCTTCCTTTACTTCACCTTCTCTCTGAAATTTGGATTAGATATCGTTTGGTTACCTCAACAATCTATATATATTCAATAGTCTCAAGTGTGATATAAAATGGTATGGCCTTGCCTCTTATTTATACTTTTATGTAGCTTCCTCAAGGGGTTACCTTTTAACCATCTTAACCCACTTTCCTTATTTTAGGGTTAACCAACTTCTAACCACTTGCCCAATTAGAAATTTATCCATTAACTTTATTATTTAAATAATTTATTTTGTATCCACTTTGACTTATAGTACACTCATCACTTCACTTTAACTCAAGGGGTTACCTTCTAACCATCTTAAATCGTTTTCCTTATTTTAGGGCTAACCCACTTCTAACCACTTGTCAACTTGGTAATTTATCCATTAACTTTATTATTTAAATAATTTATTTTTTATTCACTTTGAATTATAGTATACTCATCACTTCACTTTATTATTTACCTTTCAAAAATCTCTTAAACCACTTTGACTACTTTAACCTTTTGGGGCTTCTAGATGACTCATGAGGGTTCTCCAACTTCACATTGCCATAAATCTCTAACTGTGAGGAGTTATGTGATGTTCCACATACCACTAGAAATGGAATGAAATGTACTATCCATATAGAATAGTATTACCTGCAAATATATCAAAACTCATACCATTATCCATCAAACAAACTTGGGTCCATTACCCAAACCTGGGTTCTCCAACTTCCTTCAAGGGTTGACATCAATGACAACCAACCTTAATCAAAACTAGGAACTTATTTATACTAGTTTTCTAGATCATAGGCCATTACAATATCCTAAGAAAACCCTAACCCTAATGTAGTTATGTTTTCCTACATGCATGCCTTGCATGCTTTCCTTGCACGTGCTTCTTTTCCTTCCCATTGTCTTTTTCCAATTCTGGGTTTTTTCCTCAAAAAATAGTATTTCCTCAAAATAGGCCTGCGCCGAAGAACAATGTAGAACAAAACTTAAAAACTCCAGTGTGGTTTATTTCAACATAAACCACCATGATGAAGATGGATCTCGTTTAATAATTCCATGTTGAATGGAAGGGGTAAGTACTCAAGGAAAATGGGAGTGAAAGAAAACCAATAAACCAGTGAGCCAGAGGAAAGGAGACATTTAAGTTGTCTAGTAGTTTAATCTTCAAAGAATGTTTTTCGCATGAATTATTTTTGTGATATGGGTCAAATAACCATCAGATATATGAACAACATCGTAAATATTGTAATCTTTGTAAAAAGAGTTCTCATTAGAGATGAAAAAGATAAGGAATAAAAAGTAGTGAGAAGTACAAGATGACGAGGATGAAAAACATGTTTAGTTGTAGTGAAAAATCAATCTATAATATTTCTATATGGGACCACTATTATATACATTCCCCAATCAAAACAAATTTTTAGGCAATGGTAGTGCCATACATGTGTGGAAAGCTTTTGACAGCTCCCATAAATATTTTAGAGTCTAGACAATTGAATTAATGTCATCTCCAATAAAAGGTTAGTCCAAAGATATTTTTTTTGGGAAACAATTTCTCTCTAGTTCTAAACCTTTCGCACTTGCCAAAGAAAAGGTTGAGGAAATGAACAAAGCTTGATCAAAATAATTATCTTTATATATTTTCAATGTTTCCAACTGACATACGACCATGGACAATTAAGAGTAGAATTATGCAATTCTATTATTATAAATGAAATAGAAGCATATTTTCAATCCAACAATTCCACTTCTTAGTAAGATATTTATGCCTAAATAAAAGGAATCTGATGGATTCTCAAATGCCTTATAAATGAGAAGACACAATTTTTTTTAGTTAAATCAAATTCGTAGAACATTTTTTTTGGAAAACCTCAATGACAGATTAAAAAAATTAAAATACCAAAAAATATGCCCCTTCGCCCCAAACAACATGAATCAATAATTCAACACCATTGAACAAGGTTCGCGGGTATAATAGTGCAACCGATAACACAACTAATAATAAACAACCAAAGTTTAAAATATGGACATATAATTCTAGCAACAACATAATTACAATACATTCCTATAATCACCATATATTTGTTTTTTGCAGTACTACCATGTTCCAGAAAGGAAAAACTTTCGCAACCAAAAGATCATTTGCAATACAATGATTTCCCTGGCATTACAATACTTTGTATATGACCAAATAACTTGACACTTGTGATGTCAATTCTTGAACAAAAACAAGCTCTTAAAACCTTATTGTTAGATGCAAATTCCATAATTGTACTTGAACATGTGTGGTACTTCCTAGAATATGCCCTGCAAGCTAATTTAGGAAACAATGCCAATTCGGCATGTTCAGGTTCTTTAACCATAAAAACCCTTACATTGTTTTTTTATTATAATGTTTATATGGTATGTATGAGAACACATTCAAATTTGATGCCTATTGATCCATTTTTTTTACCAGTCTAGTATTATATGTAGTTATTCTTAGGATTTCTTTTACACTTTTCTTAGCCTACTTTTTCTCTTCTCTTACATAAAAAAAATTCCAAGAACTTAGTCGTTTCCGAAATGCAGATGCGAAACTGCATAACAAATCTTAAAATATCTTTTAATTACCCAGGTCTGCAACCCCGCAATCATGAAAACACTTTACTTTGCTTGCTTTTCCATTTTCTTTGATACTTAGTAAATTTCAAGCGATGCAAAGGCGGAGCTATATACCATCCCTAACTCTTTTTTTGGTCTCCACCTCCACAAGTCTGTAGGTTTGCATTCACTTTCCACTTTTCACTTCTTTTCATAGTTAGCCATATTTTCTCATTATGGAGAATATTTCCTTACTCCCCATCACTTTTCTATTGCTATTAGATCTACACTTTTGCATGTCCACAAGTCCTCATTTCTCCCAACACTTAACCATATTAGCAATTTCAATGCAGGCATTGTCACCCTTTCCCAAATATTGTTTCACAAGCATTTAACTGTACAACCCTGCAACTCTATGTTATACTCTTAGCATTTTTCCATACATCGTTTTACACATCCATACTTAACATTTTCCATCCATTATACCATCACATCCCCATTTCCCGTCAAATAAATTTCCCCTTCCACATCATTCGCCACTCATAAAAGAATAATGCCCTTATTATTGCAGAATGCATCGATTAAGGGTCGAAATAAATCCAAGTCCCACGAAAACTGATGTTAAGGTCCTAACCCACACATAGGTAGATCAATGTATTCGGATGTAATAAAGGTCAATATTAATAAGGCCTTTCAATAAAATAGAATAAGATGGATGTAAGAAGACCTAATAGATGCTTCCGCTTCTAGAAGGATCTTCCTCTAGATGCTTCTCTTAACAGACATATTTAGTATAAATAAGGGTCGAGGGTATGAGAACCCTATCTTGGAGATTATTGTAATAGAGCGTTGATCGATTGGAGGTTGCCCCCTCGAAGAGGCCTGTGAACATTTCTTTCTTAATCAAAGTGATATTTCTATTGCTATTGTTATATCATTTCTGTGTATTTTGAAGATTATGCTGGATATTTTACTGTTATTCTGCCATTTCTAGCATTTTATTTCTGTTCTGCATATTTTATATATCTGGTATCTTGCAAGTGGTAGCAGATCACTTTCCTTGGCATAAATTGTGGGTATTTGTTTTTCAGGGTAGAGACATATTTTGACGTCTTTAAGCCACATAGATCTGTCGTTACATGCATAAACCCACGGTTGAGGGATTCATACATGCAGGAAATACAAGTGGTTCTTAAGCGCACATCTGTTGGCCACCCTTGTAACCCCTGTTGGTACCCATTCGAGTGGTAGCGCATCAGACAACACATGTGTATGGATTGACCTAGATTTCCTAAATCCCTCTTTAGATAAACCTATCGGTCGTCATACTGCTATAGTGTCACCGAGAACAACACTCGGGAAGATACTCTCTAGTACCTGGGTAGTCGGGTAGTACGGCTAAGGGTACGGTCTATCCTCCTTAGTTAGAGCCCTGAGATATTGGGTCGAGTAATACTATTGGACCCCACACGTATATCAGAGAGATATAGCATAGGGAAAACCCTTGTCTGTAGAACCCTTGAATACCTAACCCTTGTGGAACATAAACATAAACATAAACAAATTAAACCGGCAAGATCTATTGCCACACATATGTGTTCGGGTTGCTAAGTAAATACACATTTCTCTCTGGTTCAGAATTTGGGGATTTCAGCACTACAACATTCTTCAGACCAAAGTATAACCCCACAGCTGTTAAAAAAGAAAAAAAAAAAAAAAACAAGTCTGAAAAATTTTTCACCATTATTTGAGACCTATTCCATTAGGTTCATCTCTTCTCCCTTATCACATTCATCCATGTCATTTTTCTGCAAAAATTTTTGACCCCACCCTCTCCCTTTTCAGTTCACCCATCCTCAAGGCGCATACCCATAGCCAAGAACTAGAGTCTCACTTCAACACCTTGCAATCTGGTTTCCTCGAGACCCAACAAAAAGTGCAACAACTTAGTGCTACTATTGCCTCCCATGATGCATCCATAAATGCATTTGTAAATGTAGCCATGCAGTCCACAATGGAGGAAGTCAAACATGAACTGACCACCCAGCTTGAATCTGTCTTTGCATCACTCTGCACCAAACTCAAGATCCCTACTGATGACTCTTTCCCTGATGCACATAAAAAGACTGAAGGTGAAACTTCTTCCCTTTCCTTTCAACCCCATCACTTTCAACGTGACATACGCCTTCCGCAGGTGGATGTAACCAAATTTGATGGCTCAGACCCCACTAGTTGGGTCACCCAAATGGAACATTATTTCTCTCTCTACAACATTACAGGTGACTTGGGCAAACTCCGGTATGGTGTTCTCCATCTAGATCAAGAATGCTGGCAATGGTGGCAATGGAGAAAAACTTCCCGTCAAGGGTATATTTCTTGGATCCAATTTGTGCATGAGATTTATGAACGCTTTGACAATGAAACCAACCATTTGGGTTGTTTGACACAATTGAAGCAATCAGGCACAATATAAGACTTCATAGCTGCATTTGAGCGACTGGATTTTCAAACAGAGGGCATGACTGATGCTTTCTTTCGAGAGTGTTTTATCAGTGGCCTCAAGGAGGAGATTCGGGCCCATGTCCTCATGGCTTGACCTACGACTTGGGTGGAGGCTACCAAAAAAGATAAAGAAGCACAAAAAATTGTTTCCTCTCAAAATTGTAAGCCTTCCTTTATCCCTCACCCTAAACTAGTAAACCCCACTATTCCCTCTGCCCCATTAAAAATCCAAAAATTGACCAGGGCTGAAATGGTTGAATGCCAAATCAAAGGCCTCTATTATAATTGCGATGACAAATATTTCCTAGGCCACAAATGTAAGGAACAAAATATTTTTATGGCCATCTCTGAGGATTTTCTGGAAGAGGATGTTGACACTCCCCTTGTGCCCGAATCACCAGAAATCATTGACATAAACCCTCCCTCTAACCCTTCCGAAGTGGAACCGATCATTTCCCTCAATGCTCTGACCGGCTTATCTATCCCCCAAACCCTCAAGTTAATCGGTTACATCAAGCACCAAAAGGTCATCATTCTGGTTGATAGTGGCAACACCCACAATTTTATTCATCGCCGCATTGCCCAAGAAACCCATTGCTACATCCATGCTATCAACAATTTCCAAATCATGATTGCCAATGGTGGTTCTATGAAATGTGGTGGGTGTTTTGAAAATGTGTGTCTCCAAATCGGTGACTACCACCTAAAATCCCATATGTTTTCTATTGACATGGGTGGTTGCGACATTGTGTTGGGTGCAAACTGGCTAAGGACTTTGAGTCCCATTTTCATGGCTTTTTAGAGCTTAACCATGCAATTAAACCAAGGAGGCCACCAATATAAATTTCAAGGCATCACTGCTAGTTCACCTAAGGTCATTAGTTCTCATCGCATGGAAAAAATACTCAAAAAATGTCATTCTGGTGTCATTGCCCAACTCCACGCCATACAAGCCACAGAGACCCCACCAGTGCCCCAAGACCTCCAAGCCCTCCTTTCTAAAAATCAAATAGTATTTTCCACTCCCCAAGGACTCCCTCCTTCCTGCGGTGTCCATGATCATTCCATTCCCCTTGTTCCAAGAAGCCTCCCCCCCAATATACGTGCATATCACCACCCCTTTGCACAAAAAAATGAAATTGAAAAAATGGTCCAGGAACTCCTTATTGTCGACATCATCCGTCCTAGTACGAGCCCTTACTCCTCTCTAGTCATCATGGTACTGAAGAAAGAAGGTTCTTGGAGAATGTGTCCTGACTTTCTTGCTCTCAACAAACTAACCATCAAAGACAAATTTCCCATTCCTGTCATTGATGACCTCCTGGATGAATTGAGTGGCGCCCAATTCTTTACCAAACTTGATCTTCGCTCGGGCTATCACTAGATACGTATGAAAGAGGCCGACATTCCCAAGACCTCCTTTTGCACTCATGAAGGCCACTATGAGTTTTTGGTCATGCCCTTTGGTTTGTGTAACACCCCCTCCACCTTCTAGAGCCTCATGAACCATGTCTTCCGCCCTTTTCTCCATCATTTTGTCTTAGTTTTCTTTGATGATATCCTCATCTATAGAAAAACCTGGATAGACCATCTTAATCATGTGGATCAAGTTCTCCACCTACTCTCTCAGCACCAACGTTTCCTGAAATAGTCCAAATGTGCTTTTGGTGTCTCAAAAGTAGAATACTTGGGTCATCTGGTGGGAAAGGATGGCATCAGGGTGGACCCGAAAAAGATTGAAGCTATGTAAGATTGGCTGCACCCAAAGACTCTCAAAATCTTGTGTGGATTTTTGGGCCTCATAGGGTATTATTGCAAGTTTGTTAAGAACTACAGAAAGATTGCAGCACCTCTCACGGCTCTCCTAAAAAAGAACTCTTTCACTTGGACTCTAGCAGCTGCTCAAGATTTTCAAACCTTGAAGATGATTATCTGCACCACTCCGGTTCTGGCCCTTCCCGACTTCACAAAGACCTTTGTGTTTGAATGTGATGCCTCAGGGAAAGGAATCGACACTGTCCTTATGCAAGAGGGTCACCCTTTGGCCTTCACTAGCAAGCAACTGTCTGAAAAGAATATGGGCAAACCCATTTATGAAAAATAAATGTTGGCAATTCTGCATGCCATTGAGTTGTGGCGTTCGTATCTCTTGGGGAAACACTTCCAAATTAAGACAGACCATCAAAGCCTCAAGTACTTTCTGGAACAATGCATTTCCTCCTAGGAACAACAAAAATGGGTGACTAAGCTCTTTGGATATGATTATGAGATCATTTACAAGAAGGGAAAAGACAATGTCATGGCGGATGCACTATCCCGAAAATATGAAGACGAAGGATCCCTTTTTTCTCTTTCCTTCATTGTACCTGATTGGCTCCAAGCTGTGCACCAAGAATGGCTTCAAGATCCCAAAAGTTTGCATCTAATCCAGCAACTGCAGAACAAGGCTCCAACTCCCCTAGGGTACTCCTGGCTCCAAGATGAGCTTCGATACAAAGGTCGCTTGTATTTAAGTAAACAATCCAAGCTCAAATCCACGGTGCTTTCTGAGCTTCATGCTACACCCACAACGGGGCACTCAGGGTTCACCAAAACATATGACCGAGTCAACGTTCTTTTTTCTGGGATGGTATGAAACAAGACATCCATAAGTTTGTCACTGAATGTGATGTGTGTCAACGCAACAAGGGAGAAACAATCAAATCTCCAGGCACCCTTCAACCACTTTCGATTCCCCCTGCTATTTGGAAGGATATCTCTATGGAATTTATTATAGGCTTACCCAAATCAGGGAATAAATCAGTCATAATGGTGGTGGTGGATCGCCTTTCCAAGTATGCTCATTTTTGCACTCTTCCCCACCCATTTACTACATCCATGGTGGCTCAAATTTTCATGGACTAGGTGTTCAAGCTTCATGGCATGCCACACTTTATTGTTTCCGATTGAGACCCAAATTTCACAAGAAATTTTTGGCAAGAGATGTTTAAGCTACAAGGCACACAATTTCATCTCATCTCAGCTTATCATCCCCAGATGGATGGTCAAACAAAAGTTGTCAACAAGTGTTTGGAAACATATCTGAGGTTCTTTTCCTCTGAAAAACAACACCAGTGGGCTCAATGGTTACCCCTCGCCAAATGGTGGTACAACACTACATACCATACAACCACTCGCATGACTCCTTTTGAAGCGGTATATGGACAGAAGCCACCTTCATTTCTCTCATACTTACCGGGTACCTCGAAGGACCAAGCGGTTGGCCAAACACTTAGAGTCCGAAAGGATATCCTTTGTACCCTTAAAGAGAACTTGGTCATGGCACATAATAGAATGAAGTAGCAAGAAGATCAAGGTTGCTCTGAACGTCAATTTGCAGAAGGGGATCAGGTGTTTCTGAGACTGCAACCATATAAGAAAACTTCCCTCAAGGCCAAACATTGTCAGAAACTAGAACCCACTTTTTATGGCCCTTACATAGCTCTCAAGTGTGTGGAAAAAGTCGCATATCAGTTAGCTCTGCCCAGTCAATCGAAGCTACATCCTGTTTTTCATGTTTCATGCTTGAAGAAGGTGATTGGAACCAGGTTCCAAATTCAAACCAACCTTCTAGAGTTAGTTGAAGAAGGATCCATTTGGCTATAGCCAGAAGCAGTTTTGGACCAGTGTGAGTGTTGCCTGGATCAGAGAACCATCAAGGAAGTGCTAGTACAGTGGAAAGATATGACTCCAACAGATGCCACTTGGGAACCAACTACCATTCTGCAGCAGTTTCCACATCTCAAGCCTTGAGGACAAGGTTGTTTTTAAGGGGCCAGACATGTTAAGGTCCTAACCTGCACATAGGTAGATCAATGTATTCAGATGTAATAAAGGTCAATATTAATAAGGCCTTTTGATAAAATAGAATAAGGTGGATGTAAGAAGACCTAATAGAAGCTTCTTCTTCTAGAAGGATCTTCCTCTAGATGCTTCTCTTAATAGAAATATTTAGTATAAATAAGGGTCGAAGGTATGAGAACCCTAGCTTGGAGATTATTGTAACAGAGTGTTGCTCGATTGGAGGTTTTCCCCTTGAAGAGGCCTGTGAACATTGCTTTCTTAATCAAAGTGCTATTTTTATTTCTATTGTTATATCATTTCTGTGTATTGTGAAGATTATGATGGATATTTTACTGTTATTCTGCCATTTCTAGAATTTTATTTCTATTCTGCATATTTTATATATCTGGTATTTTGCAACTGATGAAATTTAAATCATGATCTATGGTTGATTGAGTTACCAAGTTAATACGTAGTGGGAATTTAAATAAAACAAAAATGGAAACCTATAAGTATCGACAATAGCACCACCTTTATAAACAAAAGAAAATATGTCAAGTAAGAAGAAGGAAGTATTTTTTGGAGATACATTGAACATACTAGGTTGAAAAGATCGATAGTTCTAGTGGTCTAGGGCATACAGGTACTAGAAGTCTCTTCCTCCAGCTGAGAAAAAGACAAACCTAATCTGGACCTCAAGAATAACATTGGAAGGATGTGTTGTGGAAGTGAATGATATGAAATATATTATACAATGGTGTGCATAGAAATTTGTTTATGAATGAAGAATAATTCAAATCCAAGGTCATCAACCTATTTCTCTAGCTCCTTCAACATTTTGTAAAATACTTTTTCAAGCATTGAGATCACAAGAACAAACCGTTGAACAACTATTTGGAAGATCCAACCTGTAACCCTAGTACTTCTAGAATCGAGGTAAATTTGCTAAAATACTCGTACATATGATTTTATTGGTTATTTTCCCACATTATTGGTTTGGAAACTAGTATGTGTGTAACAAGAAATGTTATACATGCTATGCATTATGCCCTGCATAAAAAATCTATCATTGATTGGGGTTATCTCATCTCAAATGAAATTTTTTCCAATTGAATAACCTCAAAAAGACTCATAAATTATATATGGATTCTTATCTCATTTCCTCTATTTCTTATGGCTATTTTTTTGAATATTTTCCTCAGGAAAAACATGTGGATTTTAAGTTAGAACCCGTTTATGCATGGTATTCAATTTTATAAAGACATTAAGCCCAATATTGTTTTTACCCAATTCACAATAATTTCATCTCAGAGTTTAAAAGGTTAATATTTGTATAGAGCACATCAAGGCTATCCTTAGAGGCAACTTCCTTCCTCAATGGAAAAGGGATTTATGAGTCGTCTAAAGAATTCACTGTAATTATAATATTTGGTACTAAGGAGAAGCATTTCCTTTGACCATTTTATACATCAGATAAACTCTTTGTTAAAAAATAGTTCAGAAACTCACGATATCATACTCTGATTTCAGCCTCCAATTAAGTCTCAAGAGTCAAGCATGAAAACTCAATACTAACTACACTTAATGAGAAGAAACACTAAATAATATATATTTGGAACTAAATCAACAACAAAATCATATACTAACAATAGACAAAATACACTTTAGACACCAAAAACAATCTGGGCAAAACCCCAAGAAGAATAACATAGGAAAATAGTGACAAATTAAGAAGATTTCTTTATTAAGTTCTAAAGAAAGATACTGAAATAAAAACAACCATTTATAGCAAGAATATAACAGAACCCAAATCATAAAATGTGCCTCTTCTACACTTAGAAAATTGTTCCAAAGAATCTACAAACCTATGCCAAGTCTCTGCCTATGAAATTGCATTAAATTTTTGTTATAATGTTGAACAGTACAACTTGGACTTCAACATTATCTTTATTGAACATAGTGTATGATTTTTTGTACCAACAGTAAAGAAAAACATAGATTTTAAGCCAACATTTTTCCTTGAAATCAGAGCCATGATTTCAGTGCATACCTCAGCTATACAGTCTAGAAAATCTGTATAGTACATATTCGTTTAGTTGTTGTATGGTCGTATTCAATATCAATTGCAAATGTCTTCAGATGTGTGCCCACTTCCTCTCATGAAATATGTGCCTCCCCTGTCTGTTTTTCTTCTCCTTTCTTCATGCTCAAATATCTCTTGGGATGTGTGACCCTTCACCTCCCACTCTTCTCTCCTCAAAGTGTGCGGTCCCCTTCTCCAGTAATGTTGTCTTTATGCAATTTAGAAATGTAATTTCCCTAACCCTTGGTCTTCCAATGAGATTAACAGTCAATATTAGATATTTCCCTCATGAGATCAATGGTCATGACTTAATCATTCTTTTAGGTCACTTAAGTCATTAGAGTGACCCATAACATCATAACGTCACTTTTACATTAAAACATTAAAAGGCCCAAGTTTATAAAATCACTTTATAAAAACATATTATAAAGTCAATATGAGAAGGTGTGCTTGGTCACTTCTGCATGCTTAGCACTGCCAATGCAGAAGTACCTCCAAGATAAGAAATTTCAACACTCCCTCTTAGTGAGAGAGGTATTTCTGGTATCACTAGCAGAATCTGTCTCCATCTCATCAACTATCATCGTTGCTCCCTCTATACTAGAAGTATTTGGTCCCTCTGAATAGGAAGCCACTAGTCCCACTACACTAGAAGCCTCTGTTGCTAGCTCTATTGTACCACAAACTGAAGACATGCTCCTAGGATCCTTCACACTCTCCTGAGCATCCATCTGTGTCATCTCATGCATTTTGTTTCCTTTGAGAGTCCCAGAAGAAGACTGAGTCCCCGGTATTAACCCTCTCTTCTGTGATTCCTGCCAACTCTCCGACATAGAATATGAGTCTAGAAATCCACTGGACCCCAACACAGGTCTACCCAACAACCTTTACATGCCCTCATACTTGACACCAAGCATTATTATTGTGTCAGCAGTTGATCCTATAGGATACAAAAACACATGTCCACTATAGAAGACAACTCCAAATCCACTCTCATCCAAAGCTGACACTGGGATAAAATTAACAGTCAATTGTGGAATATTTAACACCTTGGCAACCTCTAGAAGACCTCCTAACTCTAGTTGGAATCTCACCCTTCCAACCCCCTTTACTAAAATTTATGGGCTGAATCCACAATTTACTCTACAATTTGAGTCTATCTCTATAAGATTGAGAAAATTTTACCTCAACCCAATTAGTTTCCGAGAAGCTCCACTGTCCACAAACCAAGACTCAATGTCCTCGAACGCTAGAAACCCGCTCCCTAAGGGACCGGTCATGAGAGAGAACTCCTTCTCATATCTCTCAGCAAACTCTGCAACCTCTATTGAATATGACACCTTTGGTTATGATTTCTTCTTCTTCTTGTTCAGACATTGACTAGCATAGTGGCTAGTCTTGTGACAACAAATCATCTCACCTTGCCCATGTCCTTCTTCTTCTCATTTCCCTTTATCAAAAGAGAAACGTTCTTGTTGTCTACACCATCCAATGCCTTTACATGAGACCCCTCCCAGATCTCCTCCTACATAAAATCATCCCATAATCTAGTACAGTTAGGGAGCTTCTCTCTCCCCACCACACACTTGATGAAAATCTCCCACTCCTTGTTGAATCCTTTCAGGGATATTTGCACCAACTCTGAGTCAGAGATGAATTCTCCCACAACTTCCAACTCGTCCTTCACTTGTGCAACTAGGGTGAGGTAGGTGGCCACACTCTCTCCTTTGACCATCCTAGCACTATGGAGCTTGTATCAGAAAGCCATTTTCTGGTTCTCGTTCTTTTCCTCATACAGACTTTTCAGTGCATCCCACATTTCTTTGGCTTTCTTCTTCTCAACCAAGTGTGGAATAATATGGTATTTTACCTCATCCAACATGATTCATTGAGTCTTGGCTTCCCTCACCTCATGAACATCAAGAGATATGGGATCTAAAGAAGGTACAGGTACAATGGTGTTCACAAACAACCATAATTTGTTCTCCTTGAGAACACTGTTGATTCTAACCTTCCATTGCAGGTAGTTGGAGATCCCCTCCAACTTATCTTTGAATCTAATGTTGGAAGTCATCCTTGTCCTGTTGATAAAGAAAATTTTATGCCTTCTTCAAGAAAATACACCAGCATATCACTTGTTTTCCCAAGTACCAAATTTTTCCAACTGAACTTTAGAGCACCTGCTCTGATACCATGTTAAGAAAATAGTTCAAAAACTCACTATATCATACTCAGATTTCACCATCCAATTAAGTCTCAACAATCAAGCATGAAAACTCAATACTAACTGCACTAAATGAGAAGAAACACTAAATAATATAGACCTGGAACTAAATCAACAACGAAATTATATACTAACAGTAGACAAAATACACTTTAGGCACCATAAACTATCTGGGAAAAACCCCAACAAGAATAACACAGGAAAATAGTGACAAATTAAGGAAATTTATTTATTAATCTCCAGAGAAAGATACTGAGATAACAATAGCCATTTACAACAAGAATATAACAGAACCCAACTCAGAAAATGTGGCTCTTCTCCACTTAGAAAACTGTGCCAAAGAATCTATAAATTCATGCCAAGTCTCTGCCCATGAAACTGCATTAAATTTCTGTTATAATGTTGAACAATATAGCTTGGACTTCAACATTATATTTATTGAAAATAGTGCACGATTTTATGTACAAGAAGTAAAGGAAAACATAGATTTTAAACCATCATTTTGCCTTGTAATCAGAGCCACGATTTCAGTCCATACCTCAGCTGTAAAATCTATCAAATCTGTACAATACAGATTCCTTTAGCTATTGTATGGTCCTATTCAATATCAGCTACAAATTTCTTGGTATGCGTGCCCACTTCCTCTCCTGAAATATGTGCCTCCCCTACCTGATGTTCTTCTCCTTTCTCCATGCTCAAATATCTCTTGGGATGTGTGACCCTTCACCTCCCACTATTCTCTCCTCAAAGTGTGCACCCCCCTTCTCCGCTAATGTTGTCTTTATGCAATTTAGAAATGTAACTGCCCTAACCCTTGGTCTTCCAATGAGATTAACGATCAAGATTAGATCTTTCTCTCATGAGATCAATGTTCATGACTTAATCATTTGTTGATGTCACTTAAGTCATTAAAGTGACCCATAAAATCATAAAATCACTTTTACATTAAAAAATTAAAAGACCCAACTTTATAAAATCACTTTATAAAAACATATTATAAAGTCACTAGGAGAAGGTGTGCTTGGTCACTTCCACATGATGAGCGTTGCCAATGTGGAAGTACCTCCAAGCTACCAAATTTCAACACTCTTTGTTGGAGAAGTATGCAGGAAATACAAAACTTGGGTATTTTTCTTCCATGAAAAAAGAAAAATACATTTTATACCACTGCCATGGAAAATTGGTGATTGCATTGTTAAACATATAACTCACCTAAATGAGTTGGAAGGACATCATGAACATATGGGTTTAAATGAAGCCAAACTTGTTGAATATTTTGACCCAGATAACAAATTCACTACACACATGCAGTTAATAGGGTATTCTTCACTTCATCAAAGTTGAACAATTTCAGGAAGGTTTCAGAGATAATTTGCACCTTCAGTAACTAGTGGCCTACCAAAATTCAAACAATTTTCGAGAAGTAAATAGTACAAATGAGATATAAAAACTACATGGCAGAGAAACAACAAATCAAAACACTAACTTGTCAACAATGTCTCAAAGAAGCACTCAATCCAGAATGAAGAATAGAACTAGTGGAATGGATACCATAAAAGCACTATTTGGAGGCTCAGATGATGGTGGAGATAAAAACCCACCAAGGAAAGGCCTTGAAAAAACATATACCACATACACTCCTATGAAAAGAAAAAGAAATGTATCATCAATGGAAGTAAATGCATCATAAGTCCAGGAAATTCCCCATGTGATGGACATGGATGAGATCATTGAAGAGCATGATTGGTATATGAAAAGGATGTTAGAGATGAGATAAATTAATGATGCTATTATGACTCAGTATCCTGAGATATTTGAAGAGGAATCTGTTACTCTACACGACATGACTTACAATCGTGAAACCAAAAAATTATTTCTAGAAAAAGTTAATACCAAGAATAAAAATTCATTTGAATGATATAAATATTTGATTGACTTGGATGGAGTAGCACCATATAAAATTGCAGACTTTCATGGAGATACTAGAGATCCATTAAAACAATCGATTGACAAAATGGAAAGAGAGAATTTAGAACTAAAGAAAAGGGTTAAATAATTAGAAGTTGGTTTGGTACCAACAACATTGTTTCCAAAACCTTTAAGTTCTATGCAACCTATAATTGAATTGGAGGAGATCCTCGAAAGAAGTACGAAATACAAAGGTTCATTAATTGTATTGTAGGTCATAAGAAAATATGTTGGTGATTCCATACAAAAAAGGACTGATATAATTCAGGAAATTTGGGAGCTTTCCAAATTATATCTACCTCTTCCTCCAAAATAGAGAATTTCAAATAATATTTGAACAAAGATTTGGAAAGTGATGAAGGATTTTTCAAGGAAGTCTTAAACACATTTTCGGCTAAAGTCTCAAGTTTAAATGAATCTCAGAGAAAGGAACAACAACTTCCTTCCCCTTGCTACTTGAACCAGATTAATGCATGTTGGTTAAGGAGAATTAAAGAGTTAATAGAAATGATAAATGAAATTAGGGCCCTAAGGAATAGAAAGAGTGATCTATTTCTTAAACTTTTTAGTCTTACCAAGGAATTAGATGGTCCTAATTTATTGATGGATACCATGATCTCAACCAAAGACTCTTTAATGAGAAAAATTAAAGAACTAAAAGTTGCTTGGGATAATGAATTTACCGAAACCATAGAATTTTATGAGGATGAAGTTGAAATATGGTTAGTTCGGTATATTAATAGAAATGGTGAGGTGGATGACACATTGCATTAATTTGATCTATATTTAAGGGAATTTTAAAGACAACTCTTTGAGATTAAAACTACACATGAAATTATCATGGTACCTTTAAGAGAATACATTGAGGAATGGTTGAACAAGGCATTACTCGAAGTTACTGAACCAGAAAATTAAGAAACGGTTAGAGCAGTTGTGCCACATCAATAATGATATGTACCTATAAGGGATCCAACCACAAGAAAGTAAAGGATGATATTTTTTCCATTAGAGTGATTTGAACATAAACTCTATCCTTTCAATTTTTCCCCAGTCCCTTTTTTGCTACAATCATTTTTCATCTTGCCATTATCCTCTTGGTATTCTATGGGATTTAGGTTGATTCTTGGTTGTTCTTATTTCGATCTTCTAGCTCTTTTCATTTTATGGTCCGTGAGAGAGAATCCTAGTCCTTTTCGAAGGGTGAACTCATTTTTGTTTTCTTTAAAGGCATTTACTTTTGTATTTAAAGACTCATTATTATTTTTTAGACTCCAAGAGAGATATTTGGGATACTACATTATTGTATTCTCAAAGACTTTGATCAAAAGATTGAGTTACAAGATGTTTTGTTTATCATAATATTTTTGGTGCTTTATGGAATGATAATTTAAATCCCTCTTTTATTTGTAGTCCATTCCTTGATCTCTCTATTTATGGTATCGTTAAATTTTGTGATGAATGTTGTGATGGAGATATCAGTCCTTTATAATGTATATGCATTTTATATATTCGCATTGTAAATATTGTATATATGAGTTTCTTTTAAAACACGTCTGGTCCCAAAATCTGAGGTGATGCTTTCATTGAATGTGAATGTAAATATTAGTATTGGTCATTCTCATACTTTTGTTTTATTTCATTTTATTTTCTTGGAATCATAATAAAAATAGGAGTACCACATCACTAAAAACACAGGGGGATTCATACCCTCATGAGGTTGACCTTAATACCATAAAAAAATATTTTATATCAACAATACCAAAATAATCAGAGGTGATTATTTGATATGGGAAAGCCATAGGAACACCTATAGAAATGGAAGTTGATGCCTTATAAAATATTTCATTATCATGCATTTTAAATATAATATACACTTAGCATATTGTTACACATTATTTTGGTCACCCTGATGATGACTTTACAAGCATGTAATCAAGCCCTCAAAATCATATTTTTCCTAAGAAAAGTGACTACTTTCCTCCTCTGTAAGACTATGTTTTAGAAGGACACCGCAGGCTACCCATAGTGTACAGTGCAGAAATCAAAGATTTCTGTACGCTGCTCTATAGCTGGCCTACAGGATTTCTATAGGCTGCTATATAAGAAGGGTGCGATGGCGTTTGAAAGCCAAAAGAGGAAAGGAGTTCAAGAAGTTTCTAGAAGGGGAATCCTCTGGAATGTGAGGTGGCATCCATATGGTTACGATCCTAATGACTTCTTTGATCTGGTGGGATCATCCTCATCCCTTTAACCACTTCAGCTTCTCCTATATAATAATGAGCTTCTCATGGGAAAGTTTAAGCAGAGTTAAGCAAAGTTGAGAAAAGGATTGCTGGAAGAATAGGTTGGAGATTGCATGAAGAATACTATTTCAGTTGATGCTTGAGGTCTGCATTCACCCATGAATCTTTTGAAGATCACCTTCATGCAAACTCTGGAACGAATATATGCGTGTGTTGGAACGAAGGACCACTAAAAGGGAAATTGCGACATCAAGGCATTTTGGTTGTATCTTCCACTTTTATTCAATATAATACAGTGGCATGTTTCTTTCCCATAAAATTATTCTTATTTTATTACATGACTCCTTGATCATGTGTCTAGGTTTTCATTGAATCTATCATGGTTGCTTTCACTTTGGTTGGTTTGTGTCATTGCAGATCTAGTTTCACAAGAGCACTGAAGTGAAGTGGGAACAACAAAGATATAAGGAAGAGATCTCAAAGGTAAGTCATCAATTCCTTCTTTCACACTTAGGTCAATGATTATAACTTAGGGGAAGCGTGATGTCCTATCCTGTTTTGTTCTAAATCCAGGTGGATCTAGGGAGATTAGTTTATGTCCACATTTACCGATTTATCCTATAACAAAATTGGCGACTCCATTGGGGATACGACTTGACTGTGGTTTTTTGTTGGAAATTTGGTTTTGCCTACTCTTCTTTATCTAAATTCAATCTCTAAGTCTGTGGGAGATCCATTCAAACTCTCCGTGTTTGAAAGTTCATAGATATTTTTTACCTTTTTCTCAAAATTCCTTGATTTTCAGATGTGTCCGCACTGCACCCTATACCTAGCCTACATAAATATTCAATTTCCGCACCTTATCTATTTGCTTCAGTGCGTACTTTCCGCACTCTGTCTTTTTCTAGCCTGTGGAAACTCTATATTTCTGCACTATAATGTGCTGCTAGCCTACGATGGCATCTATGAATTTTTTGAGTGGGGTTTTGGCTTCTGTTGATGCCCAGTTGTTTTCTTTAGTCAGCTGGGGGGGAATTTTTTAGCCAGTGTTTGACTATTTTCTCATGCCTAACACGTTGTTGATTGCTTTTTAGAGATAGAACACCTCTCGTAGCCATTTTTCAATTTTCATTTTTGATTTTTAACAACAAGGGTATAATCTCTGAGCTTGTATCTGAGTCCTTGTTCGATTAAAATTTTTGGATTGGATTTGAAGTTTTGGATTGATTATGTATTATGGATTGCTTGATGATTGAGAAGTTGTTTCTTCATTTGCATTTGAGGAAATACTTTCTTGTAATTTTATTTTTTTTGTCTTCATTTAAAGTTTGAATTGGGTGCTTGTTGAAGGTATACATTTTCTTGGATTACTTGTCTTTTCTCTTTCATGCCCTTGGTCTAGTCTTAGAAAGGAAGGATTTGAGGTTATCCATTCTTTTGAATAATCATACATAAGAAAATTTATTGCATTTAAGAGAAGAGAACATTGAAGAACTCGATTGTTTATTGGTTGTTTGAAGTTGTGTTCATTTAAAGAAAAAGGAAGTATATTTCGTAGTTTACATTATTCCGGAAACACCTTCTCCCTGTTGTAGAAAGAATTTATTGAACAAAAATTTGCATCATTCATTTCTATTTGCATATTATTGGCTCAAGGTCTTACTACAAGATACCAGATATATAAAATATGCAAAACAGAAATGAAATGCTAGAAATGATAGAATAATAGTAAAATATCCAGCATAATCTTCACAATACACATAAATGATATATGAAATAGCAACATAAATAGCACTTTGATTCAGATAGCAATGTTCACAGGCCTATTCGAGGGGGCAACCTCCAGTCGAGCAGCGCTCTGTTACAATAATATCCAAGCTAGGGTTTTCATAGCCTTGACCCTTATTTATACTAAATATGTCTATTAAGAGAAGCCTCTAGAGGAAGATCCTTCTAGAAGCAGAAGCTTCTATTAGGTCTTCTTACATCCGCCTTATTCTATTCTATTGAAAGGCCTTATTAATATTGACCTTTATTACATCCGAATACATTGATCTACCTATGTGCGGGTTAGGACCTTAACATGTCCACCCCCTTAAAAACAACCTTGTCTTCAAGGCTTGAGATGTGGAAACTGTTGTAGAATGGTAGCTGGTTCCCAAGTGGAATCTGCTGGAGTCATATCTTTCCACTGTACTAGCAGTTCCTTGATGGTTCGCTGATGCAGGCGACACTCACACTGGTCCAAAACTTCTTTTGGTTGTAGCCAAATGGATCCTTCTTCAGCTAACTCTGGAAGGTTGGTTTGAATTTGGCACCTGGTTCCAATGACCTTCTTCAAGCATGAAACATGAAAAATAGGATGTAGCTTCGAATGACTAGGCAGAGCCAACTGATATGCGACTTGTCCCACACGCTTGAGAACTGTGTAAGGGCCATAAAATTTGGGTGCTAGCTTCTGACATTACTCGGCTTTGAGGGAAGTTTGCTTATATGGTTGCAGTCACAAAAACACTTGATCCCCTTCTACAAATTAACGTTCGGAGTGACCTTGATTTGGTTGCTGCTTCATTCTATTCTGGGCCATGGCCAAGTTATCTTTAAGGGTACGAAGGATATCCTATTGGACTGTAAGTGTTTGGTCAACAGCTTAGACCTTCGAGGTACCCGGTAAGTATGAGAGAACTGAAGGTGTCTTTTGTCCATACACTGCTTCAAAAGGAGTCATGCGAGTGGCTATATGGTATGTAGTGTTGTACCACCATTCGGAGAGGGGTAGCCATTGAGCCCACTGGTGTTGTTTTTCAGAGGAAAAGCACCTCAGATATGTTTCCAAACACTTGTTGATGACTTCCGTTTGACCATCTGTTTGGGGATGATAAGCTGAGCTGAGATGCAATTGTGTGCCTTGTAGCTTAAATAGTTCTTGCCAAAAATTGCTTGTGAAATTTGGGTCTCGATCAGAAACAATAGAGTTTGGCATGCCATGAAGCTTGAAGACCTGATCCACGAAAATTTGAGCCACCGTGGATGCAGTAAATAGGTGATGAAGAGAAAAAAAATGAGCATACTTGGAAAGGCGATCCACCACCACCATTATGAATGATTTATTCCCTGATTTGGGTAAGCCTGTAATAAAGTCCATAGAGATATCCTTCCAAATAGCAGGGGGAATCAGAAGCGGTTAGAGGGAGCCTGAAGATTTGACTGTTTCTCCCTTGTTGCATTGACATACCTCACATTCAGCCACAAACTTACGGATGTCCTGTTTCATACCATCCCAGAAAAAAGAATGTTTGACTCAGTGTTATAACCCTAAAATGCACTGCACAGGCTTACCTGGCATCAGGCCAACTCATGTCTCTTCCTTGCCAAAGCCATGCTGAATAAAACCTTGAAAAACCACTTAAATCAAGAAACCCGCGCCCTAACCTCTCACTGGGTGCGTTGGACTGCTTGCTGGCATTCTACTACACGCAGTGGACCACGGGCTATCCCACTACAACCCACGTTTACCTAACAAAGAAAAAAATCAGGAAAGTTTCCGCTGGGACGAAAATCTTTTTGTCAGTTAAATGGAACTCCCAGCCATGCATGGCCGAGAGTTCGCCTAAAACCCTAGCTCCTTCTAGCCTATAAAAGGAGGGGTAGGGGTACTATTCAAAGGAGGAAAAATCATAGAAAAGAAACTTTGCCAAAATTGCCAAGTCCATTATTGTCCCAACCCTTTAGCCTTTCCTCAAGCTTTAGGAGAAATTCAAGCAAAGCAGTTGGAGGACAAAGAAGAGGAGGAGCCCAGGATCAAGATCGAGGAACGGTGGCTGGTCTCTGAAATCATTGTAAGTTGATTCATATTGAGATTAATGAAAAATATGCTTTTCCCGTCCCAAATACATGAGTCTTATCTATGTTATTTGATTTATGTTTTATCTCTAACCCTCTAGTAGATCAATAGCATGCATGTGTAGTTTTGTCTTGATTGCAGGATCTCTTTGTGGAAGGAGCAGCAGCAGCAAGGAGATAAAATCTCAACGAAGGATCTACTTCAACCGTCGATAAAAAGGTTAGTTGATTCTTCCCATGTTTGCTTGAGAAAAAGGGTTTCAGGTTTGGGTAGGAGGTTAAAAGTTATTTTGAAGGGTCATGATCTGCATGCAAGTTTAAAGCCCTAGCTTGCTAGTCCGTAGGGTAGAAAAACCCCACAACAGAATTGGCGACTCCACTGGGGAGATTTTACTCTTAGGGTTTCCGGATTCGGTTAAAGATCTTTTGGGTAGTTCAAAGAAGTTTAGTCTCTGTTTCTTTGTTTATTTTGTTGTCTGTTAGGTCAATGCTAGTAGGGAACCTGGTTATCAATACTAGTTTTCCTTGACTGACGCTTGACATTTATTCTCGGAACACACAGAGGTACCCGCGGCCTGCAGAAGCCCTGCCTGCGGGTCACCCGCGCCCTAACCTTCTACAGCCCGCGTGTGAACATTTGTTGTAGTGGTTTCAGTAGCGTGTAGAGCCCAGGAAGCTTAAGGGGTAGTACCCTCTTCTCTGTCAAAAGTTTATCTTCTCAGGGGGCTTTCTGGATCCTGTCTGGGTTCTGATTGGTTTACGGTCTTGCTTTCAGTCTGCCTTGTTGTTTTGGTTATTCTTAGCATTTGTTTTCTTTTTTGCAAATTTTCCTTTTCTGTCAAAGTGAAAGCATCCAAGCCTTGAGGAGACCCTGGTTGTCAATACCAGAGGCCTCTTTCAGGTCTGGGCTACCTGTGTTTGATTTTTTCTCAGATTTTATATCTACCCGTGGGCTACTTCAGTTCTGAGCGCAGGTACCCACGTGCTATTATAGCTTAGCACGCGGTTGAATGCGTGATGTCTTGGTGACAGTCGTGGGCCTGTCTGGTATCTTTTCAGCTTGGGTGGGGCAGTCATCCCCTCCTGTGGTGAGAAGAGCTCCTCTCAGGGGCAGAGAGTCTGGAGCTGCATAGTCAGCAGGTTAAGGCATCTTATCCTTAACTTGTGTTTGTTAGGTGATGTTTTGATAGAAAAGACAAAAGAGAAAAAAATATTTGTTTTATGGTTTTTAGGCAAGTGTTGGAATTGGTGCTTTCTAGATTGCTTTTTTGCATTTTGTGCTCTGATTCTTTTTCTATCTGCGCTTTAAGCCAGAGTTTTCTTTTCATTCTCTTGGTTTTGTTCTTGTCATCATTTTTCCTTGTTGCGTTATTTTGCAATCAAATAAAAAAAAAAAAATTCTTTCATTTTCTTCTTGATTTGAAGATTGTGTTGTTGCATCAGTAGCTAGGAAAGAAGTATTTTTGCATACATTTTTGCAGTGCATGTCTAGTATAAGTAGCTCGCAGATCTGAGCAAAAGTCCTTCATATTTACTGCAATGAAATCTTAGTAAACTTGAAAAGAAAAGAAGTCTTTTTTACTGAAAAGTTGCTGGTTTTGCATTTTCATAAAAGTTTGTTTCCAAGCATTTTTGTTCATTTGTCTTTGAGTCTTTTTACACACCATCAGTTTCACTTTCGCACCTTGAGACTTTAAAAAATCCCATTAAAAGCAACGCTAAATAAAATCAAGTAGACTTTTCTGTTTGTAGGGTGCATTCACTAGCTTAAGAATAGGGCCTTGGAATAGGTTGGAGAGTAAATTCTCCAAGGCCACCTAAACCAAACATTGGAGTCTGTCATTAGGGAGTGTAGAAGTCTAGTTACAGAAATTTATTCAGGACCCCCCTCTAACAAAGGGGCTAAACATGAGGTCGCGTAAGGAAAGGCAGCGGAGATAACCCCTCCAAAGCTGGACCGAGCGTTGTGGAGAACACACATAGAGGATTTGTTAAGGGATTTCGTCGTTTGTATTTTCCACGGAGCTTTGTGGGTCTCGAATTCGTTCGAGGTCCTCAGTCGTCTTCCGGAACATTTTATCTCGATACCCTTGACAGGTTTCGGGCTTGATACCCTGCTCATTGTGGTCTACCCGACTGCCGACTGTACCCGCCTGATAGTTGTTCACGTGCTGGCAAACTAGTTGCCAATATTTTCTAGGGACATACATAGGTGACTGCGGGGGTATACCGCGGTACCTAGGACGGACATCGGACCAACACTTTGCAGAGTAGACCTTGAGGGTACTTCCGTATTCGAGTTGCACTTGCACTGGTAAGGTACTCTAGTGTTGGTTGTTGTAACTGTTCTTCCTACTAATATAGTGCTTGCTTGATTTATCTTCTAGGAGCTTTCTTTTAGTGCGTGTTATTGTTTGTTCGTGTAGAATACCTTAGTGTGTCATGAATCTTCTCACACAGTGGAGGATTCAGAGCTCCATCGGTCACGAAGGCTTTTGGGCCTGCCGCCGGTTATACTGGAGCCACCCCCGCCACCTTTGAGGTGGAAGTTAGACCAACGAGGGTCTTTCGAAGAAACTGGGTTTCAAACCACTGAGCCCGAACAAACCCCCGAGGAATCGACTGCCAATCTTGGACTGGTTGAAACCTCAAACACTGATACTTGGCCAGACATTATTGTGCCAATTCAATTTTACGAACGCCTGTCAGTGCCTAACCCAGTTATGGAACAAATTACTTCCTCTGGGATTTCTTCCATTCCTATCACTATTGTTACCACAGGAGAAGCTTCTCCTAACTTGCCTTTGTCGGCGGTCCGGGCCACCACGGTCTCGGCCGCAACTACGTCGCAAAGTGGACTGACACCATCTATCGCAACGGCCACACCTCTTTACACACCTAGTGCGACCGGCCCTCCATTTTCATACGGTATGCCGAGTTCAGGTACAAGTCCTGCACTCACTTATTCCATTTCACAGACTTTGGGTATGGGGGTAGGAAGCTCTAACGCTTCTCTGCAAGGTCAACATGGGGGAATTCCTGTCCCCTTCAATGCTTTTCCTTACACTGGGGGTCATATCCCTCCTTCGTCCCCTTCGCTTGGTGGATTGCCTCAACAGTCGGCCGGGCTACCTGCACACACGAATCCATTTGGAGCCGGGAGTCAAGGAACGCCTGCACAAACTCAACCGGTAGGTTCGTCGCCGTTCGTTTGGAACATGACATTTGGTAATAACACGTTCGCATCCGCTGCTTTCCCATCAGGGGGCACACCTATTTTTGGACAGTCTATGCCGGCACAGGGTACTATTCCTGCGCGAGGGGCACATATACCAGGACCTTGGAACTCAGGACAAGGATCTGTTCCTTCATCGAGAATGCTGGTCTGGGGAAATTCTTTCCACAGCCAATGGAACCCCAGACAAGCCTCTATGCCTCTCCCCACAAGGCCGGCATGGGGGAATCCTTCCCAAAGTCTGTCAAATATAATGAACGCCCAACATCCTATGTCCTTCATGGGGAATCAGCAAATGATGTCTCCTCAAATGCAAAACCCTTACTCTGGTCAAGGCCATGGTTTCTACCAAAACCCTGGCCAACAATGCAACTTTTACTGGCAACTTGGTGCCAGTCAAACCCCAGGACCCTTTTATCCCGGCTATTAGCAACAGCCTAAACTACCTTTCTTGGAAACATTACACTTGCTGGATTTAACACGGTTGTTGAATGATCCCATCTGTCACGATCCGCATTGGCCTCCTATGCCGACGAAGTTGCCTTTGAACATCCCAAAGTTCGAAGCCAAGCCTAACGAAGATCCAGGTGATCACGTGACTACTTTCCACTTGTGGTGTTCATCTAACTCCCTAAAAGATGACTCCGTCCAGTTGCGATTGTTTCAACGCACTCTTATTGGGAGTGCCGCGAAATGGTACATAGAGCTTGATCGTTCACGATATTCCTCTTTTGGTGAACTGGTGATGGCCTTCCTTAACCATTTCCAGTTACCTGTGAGATACGACGCCGACACAGAGTTGCTAGCCAATTTCGAGCAGACGTCAGCGGACCATATCTTGGATCATATTCGAGAGTGGCGACGCTGAAAGAGTCTTATCAAAGTACCCGTCCCACCAACATTCTTGCTTGAGTGGTTCCTTAAGTCTTTAGTTCCGCAATTATCCAAAGACGTCGCAACTTCAGGGGTTTTCTCCGAGGAAGATGCCATCATGAGGGCTCAACAGTTTGAGCTTATCTACTCCCAATCTGGTCTATTGTACACCATCCTGTCGGATGCACCACGATCGATTATGGACAAAACCAGACAGAGAGCCGGACCACATGCCGATGGCATCGTTGGTTCGGCACAAACCAAGCCGGCTGAGCAATTGACAAAACAATTGCAGCAGTTACCTATACAACACTCAATGGCCAGCCAGACTACTGCTTCGACTGCTCCTCCTACTCAAACGTTAGAAGTACATTCCGTACAGACGACTAACCCAAAGGCCAACCAACAGCCTGAAGGAAAGAAAAAACAACGCAAGAAGAGTAAGGGGGACAAGAAACCAAATGATAATGCTGGCGAGGGTACTACTGAAAAACGGAAGGCGAGGTATCCATGCAACTTATGTGCGGAAGACCACCCAACCCATCTATGCCCTCTACTTGCAGAGGCCCAGAAGTTTGTCACGCAGCAACAACAAGCTGTGTTGACTAATCCCTTTTAGCATGGGAAAAATTTAACCCAAGCCTCTGCAAGTACGGAGGGGGGCAGCCATGAAAACTTCCCTCCCCCAAACAATTCATCTTCCGTGAACGTATATATGATGAAAAGTGATGCTTTCATAGCAACTAGAGCTCACGACTATAGAAAACCAAGTGCCTCTGAGAAAGGAAAAGAAGTCGAGATCCCATCTCTTCCTCTACAGATCGAGAAGACGTTGGGTGTGACAATGACACGTATTCCTAAAGGTGCGTTTAAATGAGCTTCTCATAATCCAAATGCAAGGGCCGCCCAGAACTACTCTGTGGTGGAAGATTTATCCCAAACCCCTTGTGCTATGTCTGCTTTGGAGGTCCTCCAAAGTTGCCCTGCTCAGAGGAAAGCCTTGTTGACTGCTTTAGGCTCTACTGAGACCTGTAACCTAGGAACTATCATGTTAGATACGACTGACTTGAAACCTTGTTTGACTTACCACGTCGCGTTTCAGATAGTAGTGGCTCACCCCACGAAATTTTTTACACGAAATATATTTCGCACAGTGGTAGACGAGGGCGCTTCGACTTGCGTTATGTCGTTAGCATGCTGGAAAGCCATTGGGCAACCTGAGTTGTCTTTGTCACCTACTCTCCTTACTGCGTTCGATGGTCATTCTTTCCGACCACATGGCATCATCCCTTCTTTCCCTGTGCAGTTAGGGGGGAAGACCGTGTGCGTCGAAGTAGAGGTCATCGATGCCCCCATCGACTACAATCTATTGTTAGGTCGTAGTTGGACTTATGCAATGCAAGCGGTGGTCCCTACAGTTTTCCGCGTCTTACTATTTCCAGATGAAGGCCGGATAGTTACTATTGATCAATTGTCCTTCTCTCGACCTGACCCAGCCTTGGGGGCATCCACGGTTCCTATGGTCGATAATCCTCAAGCCAGTGTCGTTAACGTAGGAGTTGGTCTGTGCCCATCTTTGATGGGTACTTTTGATTACCCACCTCCTTATAGCGATGTCAAGTTTATTTCGACTCACCACAAGGCTGAGATTTTCCATGTTTCTTCGTTCCGCACGACTTACTTTCAGGATCCGTGGATTCTTCCTTCCCCATCAGACACAATGGATGCAACGGGGCATGCGGGCATGTCTACGCCCTTGTCGGCCGCTGAAGTAGCATACTCCTTGGTTCAGCAAACTTCAGCTACTCCAGATCCGATTCCCTCACAATAGTTGGATCCGTTACTGGAGCCTATCTGGGCTCAGGATTCTCTTGTTGATACCGATTCATTAGATTTAGTCTTGCCTTCGGACGAAGCCATAATCAAAGCAATGACTGGTCTGGACAAACCCTGGGAAGATCTCCATCACAGATCATACTTCCTCCCGGAGTTACATCGAATCGAGGTAGGAGAATTCACTATCACCATGATGGGAGATCAGCCTTGTCCCATTAACCTCTTGGCTACACAGGATATTTATGTTGAGGGAAACATGGCGACTATTGCTGCCATGATACCTATCAATATCTCCTGAAACCTCGACATCATGGAGAATGTCTTCGTTGGAGCAGGTTTCTCCCCCGAAGAGATTCATATTTACACGGATCTTTTTAAAGAATTCCGCAATGTTTTTCCTTGGTCTTACGAGGAAATGCCAGGCATCGATCCGAAAATTGTTGAACACGAAATCACTACGTACCCGGACGCTAAGCTTGTTTGACAGAAACTTCGTCCAGTTAATCCTAGTAAGGCAGCAACTATCAAGGCTGAAGTTGAGAAATTGCTTAAGTCAGGGTTCATATACCCTATTCACTTGACTCAATGGGTGTCAAATACCGTGCCAGTCGACAAAAAACAAGGCACGATTCGTGTCTGTACCGATTTCCGTGATTTGAACAAGGCGTGTCCAAAAGACAATTATCCAACTCCATTCATTGACCAGATCATTGATGAGTGCGTCGGTTGTGAATCCTTTTCGTTCATGGATGGTTTCTCGGGCTATAACCAAATCCAAATCAAACCTGAGGACCAACACAAAACGACATTCATTTGTCCGTGGGGTACATTCGCCTATCGAAAAATGCCTTTTGGTCTCAAGAGCGCTGGAGCCACTTTCCAGTGGGCCATGTCTTTTGTGTTTCATGACCTCAAACATATAGTCGAGGCATATCTATATGATTTAGCATCACGCTCTCGCAAGAGAAAAGATCATCCTACACACCTTCGACTAATCTTTGAACGCTGTCGCTACTTCCGGATTCGCTTAAATCCCAACAAGTGCAGCTTTTGCATGACGTCAGGACGTTTGTTAGGTTTCATCATTTCAACAATGGGGATCATGGTTGATCCTCTTAAGGTGGAGGCAATAGTCCAGTTGTCCCCCCCACGCACAATTTTACAACTTCAAAGTCTTCAAGGCAAGGCGAACTTCTTACGACGCTTCATCGCCAACTATGCCGAAATAACCAAGGGCTTCATGCATTTACTGAAGAAAGACGTTCCTTTCCTCTGGGACGAAGCCGCACAGCGCTCTTTCGACGCATTGAAACATGCCCTTACATCTGCACCTCTGCTACGACCACCGAATTATAACAAGGATTTCCTATTATATCTGGCTGCCGCAGAGTCAACCATAGGCATGGTTTTAGTTCAGGAAGATGATTCGTTTTCTAAATACGTGATCTATTACCTGAGCTGAGGCCTTGTAGGACCGGAACTTAATTATACCCATCTCGAAAAACTTGCATTGGCAGCAGTCCATGCTGTTCAACGGTTCCGTCACTATGTTTTGTTTCGTAAGACCACCGTCGTTGCCGTCGTGAATCCATTTCAGTACATGTTGACACGACGAGTTATCGGTGGAAAAATAATTATATGGATGGTTATTCTCCAAGAGTTTGACTTAGATTTCATTTTAGCGAAGTACAAGAAGTCGCTGGTCTTCGCAAAACTTATTTCGGAACTTCCGGTTGAGTCAGGTGACATTGTGCCTGAGGAATCGCCTATCCGGGGTGATATGTTTTTGATTGAATCATTTGATCCCTGGTACGGAGATATACTAATCTATCTCCAGACTTTGAAGTGTCCTACCTCTACTTCTCATGATGAGCGTCGGCGGATACGTCATCAGGCCAAGAACTATCTTATACTCAATGATACTTTGTATCGGCGAGGTGTAGATTGTATTTTGCGTCGATGCCTCACTCATGAGGAGGCTGTCATAGTGCTCAATGATTGTCATACAGGAGCTTGTGGTGGTCACTTATCCAGGTTGGCAACAACCCAAAAAAATTTACGAGCCGGTTACTTCTGGCCCATGCTTATTAAAGACTGTATTGAGTCGGACAAGAAGTGCCATCCGTGCCAAATCTTCTCAGGGAAGATGAGGGCACATCCAGCTTTGATGTTTCCTGTTATCACCGTCGGTCCCTTCACAAAGTGGGGGATTGATTACACTACATGCAACCCCCCATCAGCATGGGGGCACCGCTACATCATTGTGGCTGTCGACTACTTCACCAAGTGGGTCAAAGCTATGCCGACATTCAAAGATGATGGAGAGACTGCAGCTCTCTTCTTATTTAACCAGATTATAGCATGCTTCGGAGTCCCAAGAGAGATTGTCACTGACCATGGCAGTCACTTTGAGAATCAAATGATGACCGAGTTAACGTCAAAGCTTGGGTTACGGCAGGAACACTCATCACCCTATTATCCTCAAGCTAATGGGCAAGTGGAAGCTGTTAACAAAACGCTTAAGACAATGTTACAGTGAACCATCAACTCAGCCAAGTCAAACTGGCATTTGATGTTATAATCGGCATTATGGGCTTACCGAACATCAGTTAATACTGCAACCGGTTTCTCACCTTTCCAACTAGTTTACGGGCTGGAGATAGTCTTGCCCATTGAATGTCAAATTCCATCTCTGAAATTGGCAGTACAGTTATTGCCAGACACTTCTCCACTTGAAGAACGGTTAGTACACCTTGAGCAACTTGATGAACAGCATCGCGATGCGGCCTTGGCCAACGAGGCTCATAAGAATAGAGTTAAGTGTCAATATGATAGGTCCGTTCGTCCTCGAGTTTTCTCTGAGGGCGACCTTGTCTTGGTTTACGACCAAGACAAGGACCCCCTGGGGGTAGGAAAGTTTAAACCCATGTGGTTCAGACCCTTCATTGTAAAGGAGGTGTTAAAAAAGGGCGCTTATCGTCTGGTCGATTTTGAAGGGAATGCTTTGGCGGAGCCTAGAAATGGGCTCTACCTCAAGAAGTACTACTCATAGGGTCACTGTGCGTAACTTTTTGTAACATATGTATAGTCTTTGTGCTATTACTTTCTTTAGTTTCTTTTGAAAAACGTGTCATGGACGTGTCATTAGTGTTATCTTTCGTCACTATGGCAGATTTCAAGTGAGTCCGAGGTGTTCATTGGGTATGTGGATGGTGCTAGTCGACACATGCAGAGGCTTGCCTCCACAGCTTGGGTAATCTTTACACCACAGGGTCAGTTGTTATCATCTGGAGGAATATGCTTAGGTGACACCACAAACAATGTTGCTGAGTATAGCACAATTATTAGGTTGCTTCGTGACGCTTTGTCATTGGGTATCTCCCATCTCCAGGTCTATCTAGACGCTCAACTGGTTGTGTCGCAGATAAACAGAATATACTATGTGCACGATCCTACTTTACACCGAATATTCCTTAGGGTACATCTTTTGGAACACAACTTTGATTATATTACATATGTTCATGTTCCTAGGAGTCTAAATCAAGTCACAGATACTCTAGCTAATCACATTTTAGATTGGCATCTTGCTCACACATAAAAAGATCATGATCAAACACATGTAAATACATTTTGTACACATAATCCATAAAGACACATAAAAGAAATAAAAACCATATATATACATCATAAAAATCCGCAGAGTACATAGATGGGCGCAAGTGCCTCAAAAAATGGGAACCATAACGAGTCACTGGGGCTTATGCCCTCAAAAAATATAATACATATTAGTGCTCGAGGAACGTAAAAAGTGTACAAGTCGGCTCAGGGCCTATGGGCCCTGTTATAGTCATACACAGCCCGACCCAACTGCCTAAATAATCGGACCCATGTCCGAGTTAACCCCACCATATGAGTCTGCATAGAGGGCGACAAGTCCTCTATCTCAATCATGGGAACTGTGCGGGTGAGTTCAGTGAAGTTCTGCTCAACCCGCCTAAGACACCGCTCAGCCTCTCCGGCTGGAGGGTTCCCTACTACTGCTACTCCCCTAGTGGTGGCAGCAGCGGCCTCTGGCCGTGGGTGGCACCTGTTCTACGCAAAATCGACAGGCCGCACAGGTCCCACATCTGCATGCAACACAAGGTTCACCCATCAAAAACTCTGTTATCCAAAAAACATGATATATATCTAAAAAGACATAAAAATTACATATACAAACAAACAAAAAAATAGTACAGGTGGAGACTTACCCATCTCCCCTCGCTCCTCACTAGGAGGAACTGGTATCGCTGGATCTCTGGAAAAGTCAATCCCGGCATATGGGTAATCCTCAATCGCCGGAATCTGTCGCGCCAGCCACGCAAAGAAATCATCATTGAATGCCTCTGTGGTCCTCCCACCACCCTGTCGCGGCAGCAACGCTACCCATCTGCACACTGCCGGTAAAGTCGCTAGATGTCCTCGTACTGTCATCTGAGGACTAAAGCATGGAACTCTCTCAAAGAAAAAGGAACACAGGATAGTCCCGAACCCGAAGTTCCTGTGTCTACGCTGATGACAATCTGTTAATTGCCTCTTCATACTCTCGAGCAATGTGGTACTCCAGTCATAGATTTGTGCATTCATGCACTGAATTGCACAGTTCATCTGTGCGTGCGACGCCTGATGTACGACTGTGGAGCCGGTGATTCGCCCAATAAGCGAAAAAATAGTCTGTAGAGTAAGGCTGGTGATACTGCCAACCGGTATCCAGGAAGTCCCCTCACTGGTCCCAACCACACAATATTCTGCAATCAATTCCGAGACTTTGCTCGACCCCGCAGGAAACATCTGCAAGTTAATAGGTTCCCCTCTCCTCGAGAGGCCCGTCAGAAAATAGATGTCCTCGGTGATGGGCACCAAGGATTTCCCCTCTATCATAAAGGCCTCAGCATCAGGATGCCAATAGTCAACTAGGGCATTCAGCAGCCTTGGTTGTGCACGCATAAATGGACATAAGAAAAAATTCACGAGGCCACACTGTGTTAGCACAACCATCACATTTGGATCTGCAGCTACTGACTCATTGGCAGCCTCATGCTCCCTCTCTCTCCAATGAACATACATCCTACAAAACCACAAGTCAAAAAGGAGAAATTAAGATCTTGCAGAACAATTTTCTTGTTGCGTGGGGGGTAACCCACGGGATGTAGAGGTGACAGTCGCGTGTACCTGCGCTCAGTTTTGACTCTGAGCGTGGGTACCCGCGGGCTGCCTCTGGAAAGCCCGCGGGTTACTAGGGCTGACCCTTTAGAGGGCGACGACCACCCCCCCAACACACTCAAAAACAACAAAATAAGTATTGAAATGCAAGATGAGGGAGTTTGTACTTACTTGGTCTGAGCGGAAGTCTGTTTGGTCAACTGTAGCTCCCAGAATCACGATCTGTAGCAAAGGGGGTCTTTTGGCTCCAGAGTCAATTTCCAAATCAGCAATGGTGATAATGAGCTGCCAGCTTCTATTTATAGACTTTTTGGCCTCTTTTTGTCACCCTTTTGGCCCCTT
>ML817457.1:121393-150865 GCA_009831015.1 Picea engelmannii | reverse complement strand
TTATTTAACTATCTGATAAGCAACCTTTCCATTAAGCTATTGTGATATCCCATCGATCCATTTTGCTATAAAAATATTGAATTCCTAAGTTACCAGGCATACTTAGCATACAGCCCTAAGTAGTTTCCTGGAGAGATAACAGGGAGTAGTGGGGTTTACTGGTTTAGGGCGCAGAATAAAGGAAGGCTTACGGTTTTGAGAGGAAACAATTTTTTGTGCTTCTTTATCTTTTTTGGTAGCCTCCACCCAAGTCGTAGGTCGATCCATGAGGACATGGGCCTGAATCTCCTCCTTGAGGCCACTGATAAAACACTCTCGAAAGAAAGCATCAGTCATGCCCTCTGTTCGAAAAGCCAGACGCTCAAATGCAGCTATGAAGTCTTCGACTGTGCTTGATTGCTTCAATTTTGTCAAACGGCCCAAATGGTTGGGGTCAGTGTCAAAGCGTTCATAAATCTCAGCAACAAATTGGGTCCAAGCAATATACCCTTGACAGGAAGTTTTTCTCCATTGCCACCATTGCCAGCGTTCTTGATCTAGATGGAGAAAACCATACCGGAGTTTGGCCAAGTCATCTGTAATGTTGTAGATAGAGAAATAATGTTCCATTTGTGTGACCCAACCAGTGGGGTCTGAGCCATCAAATTTGGTTACATCCACCCGCGGAAGGCGTATGTCCCTTTGAAAGTGATGGGGTTGAAAGGAATGGCAAGAAGTTTCACCTTCATTCTTTTTATGTGCCTCAGGAAAAGAGTCATCGGTAGAGAGATTGAGTTTGGTGCAGAGTGATGAAAAGACGGATTCAAGATGGGTGGTCAGTTCGTGTTTGACTTCCACCATTGCAGACTGCACGACTACATTTACGAATGCATTCATGGAGGCATCACAGGAGGCAATAGTAGCACTGAGTTGTTGCACTTCTTGTTGGGTCTCAAGTAAACCAGATTACAGAGTGTTGAAGAGAGACTCTAGTTCTTGGTTACAGGTATGGGCCATGATGATGGGTGAACTGAAAAGGGAGTGGGCGGGGTTAGAAATTTTTGCAGAAAAATGATATGGATGAAAGTGATAAGGGAGAAGAGATGAATGTAATGGAATAGGTCTCAAATAATGGTGAAAAAATTTCCAAACTTTTTTTTTTTTTAATAGCTGCGGGGTTATGTTTTGGTCTGAAGAATGTTGCAGTGCTGAAATCCCCAAATTCTGAACCAGAGAGTGTTTACTTAGCAACCCTAACACAGATGCGCGTCAATAGATCTCGCCAGTTTAATTTTTTTATGTTGCTTATGTTCCCCAAGGGTTAGGTATTCAAGGGTTCTACATACAAGGGTTTGCCCTGTGCTATAGCTCTCTGATATATGTGCAGGGTCCAATAGTAGTACTTGACCCAATATCTCAGGGCACTAACTAAGGAGGATAGACCATACCCTTAGCCGTACTACTTGACTACCTAGGTACTAGAGAGTATCTTCCCAAGTGCTGTCCTCGGTGACACTATAACAGTCTGGCGGCCAATAGGTTTATCTAAAGAGGGCTTCAGGAAATCTAGGCTGATCCATACACAGGTGTTGTCTGATGCGCTACCACTCGAAGGGGTACCAAAAGGGGTTACAAGGGTGGCCAACATATGTGCGCTTAATAACCACTTGTATTTCCTGCATGTATGAATCCCTCAACCATGGGTTTATGTGCGTAACAACAGATCTCTGTGGCTTAAAGATGCCGGAATACGTCTCTGCCCTGAAAAACAAAATACCCACAATTTCTGCCAAGGAAAGTGCTCTGATACCACTTGCAAGATACTAGATATATAAAATATGCAGAACATAAATGAAATGCTAGAAATGAAAGAATAATAGTAAAATATCCAGCATAATCTTCACAATACACATAAATGATATACGAAATAGCAACAGAAATAACACTTTGTTTCAGATAGCAATGTTCATAGGCCTCTTCGATGGGGAAACCTCCAGTCGAGCAGCGCTCTGTTACAATAATCTCCAAGATAGGGTTTTCATACCCTCGACCCTTATTTATACTAAATATGTCTATTAAGAGAAGCCTCTAGAGGAAAATCCTTCTATAAGCGGAAGCTTCTATTAGGTCTTCTTACATCCGCCTTATTCTATTTTATTGAAAGGCCTTATTAATATTGACCTTTATTACATCCAAATACATTGATCTACCTATGTGCAGTTTAGGACCTTAACACTTACACAAGATTGGTTTCATTCCCATCTCCCTCTTGAGTAACAACAACCTTTAAAAATATTGTGAAAATCTAAAACTTAACTAGTAATTTTTTCTAGGGATATTTTACACCAACATTAGATAGGCTAGAGATTTGGAATAGGTAGTGAGACACAATCTCCAAAGAACAAAACACACAATAGCATCTTGTGATAGGGAGTGAAAAATTCCATTTGCAACATTTTGTCCTGGGAAGCGCTTCTCACACAAGGGTCAAACCTGAGGTCGCATTGAGATCGACAGAGTTACTCACCCTGCTTTGTTGATATCGGTGTAGATATTGCATGTATTATGGGGGTCGCTTGAAGGTATACCCATAATGATGAATGGAATCCTCTGAAGTTGATTTCAGGCTAGATAACCTGACCTTGCACGTGGATCAGACTGTCAACTGTCTCCCTAGGCATCATTGTTGTTTTTGGTAGCCTTAGTTTCCTATCTTCTTAGGGTCTTACATGAGGTGAATGTGGAGGGGCAAGTCTTCACGGTACCTGGAATCGATGTTGGCCAAACTCACTCAAGCTCCTTGGAGGGTATACCCACGATTATGTGTGGGAGCTTGCACCAGGGTGTAAGTCCATTAAGCAGGTCGTCAACATAACTTTTCCACCCTAGGCCAACCCCTTCTTTTCTTGACTTCACAACATTGGATTTCATCACCAACTAGTGACCTCGAAACAAGATGGTTTTTTTTTCTTGTTTTTGATTCCTATATTCTACTAGCGAGTGTTGTTTGTTTACATAATTGGCCATAGATTTTTTTTCGTAAAATTTTTGGTTCGACCAACATTGACCCTCCATGTCGTTCATGTAGGATGTAAGGACTATCTCCAGAAGATCCGAAAGTTTTCGAACCCTTTCTCCCTAATCCACTGGAGGACTCTCCTCAACAGAGTGAGATCCATGACCACATACCTTCACAAGCAGAGATAATTGACTCTTTATAAAGTTTTCAAATTGATTTTGATTCTTTGTATGCTTTCTGCTTACCTCCTCGATACGAGAGACGCATTCTCTGACTAAACTTGTTTGGAGAACTTGTTGTTAACACTTCTAGAATACCAGCTGGAATCCTTTCTGGCATTGAAAATGAGGATCCTTTTTGGACCACTGATACATCTCAAACTCTGACTTCTAGACAAAACCCTCCTGGCTCAGAGGCAGAAGATGATATACCTGTCATTTCTGAACCACCCGAAACATATACTACATTTACAATATCTTTAGATCACTTTAATAGTACAACTTGTAATTTCTTCGTTGGTTCAGAGGTTGGTCCTAGATAAACTATCCCTCTTCAACATGCCCATTCCACAATGGTCTCAAACACTATGATTATCCCCACCAGGAACACGATGGCTATCCAACCTCCTATTGGTACACCGTGTTCATCTAGACAAATCCCATCACTCCCTCTTGGGTATAATGCCTTGAATGCTTCTATCCCCATTCGTACCCAAGTTCCATCCAGAGCTTTTGGAGTCTTTACTCCTCTTGGCTATAATGTTTCTTTTAGTTCTATTCCGACACCATCTCAGTTCCTCTCTAAAGGGTCTTATCCACCTTTTACAGGAGGATTCAGACCCAGTGGCTCTACCACCTTTGGAATTTCTACTCCTCTATTCACTTATGATTATCAGATTCCTACTAGGGGACGGTATAAACTAGGGGGAAAAACTCAATTTGGAGGTCAAACCAAAATTGGGGCATCAGCCAAACCTGGAGGACAACCCCCACTCAAAGGATATAATCCACAATATGGACAGAACATCCCCGAATCATTGGACTAGTATTGGAATCTTCTTATTCAAGGGAATCCACAATCATATGGCGGGAAACAACCTCAAGTTAGCTCTTTTATACCCCCTAGTTCAGGCCAGTCACATATCAATTCTTCTAATCCCATTTGAGTTCAAAAATTCAATCTAGTGTCCCTCCCCAAGGGAACATTCCTCATCAGTATGACCCTATGGGTTGCATGCCTCAGCACACATGTATGAATCTATTAGGACCTTTTCCTCACATACAAATTGCTTATGGTCCTTCTAGTATACCGACGAGACTCCCTCCCCAAAGTCACCAATTTCCTCCTGTGAATAGACAATTACCTTTTTTAGCCACTTTGGATCTACCTGATTTGTCTAGGATATTGAATGATCCTATCCTACATTCTCCCCACTGGTCTGTTATATCATCCAAATTACCGTCCGACATCCCAAAATTTGATGGTAAATCGAGAGAGGATCTGAACAACCATGTCGTGACTTTCCACCTTTGGTGTTCATCCAACTCTTTGATGGATGATTCCATTTGGTTATGACTATTCCAACGAACTCTCACGGGTTTGGCTACAAAGTGGTATATAGAACTACCACAATGTTTCTTCACTGACCTTAATACCCTAGCCATGGATTTCCTTACCCACTACCAATTACCGATCCATTATGAAACAAGAACCGAGATATTGAGTTCCTTCAGGCAAACTAAGGCCACTCACATCTCTGTTCACATTCAGTTAAGGTCCTAACCCGCACATAGGTACATCAATGTATTCAGATGTAATAAAGGTCAATATTAATAAGGCCTTTCAATAAAATAGAATAAGGCGGATGTAAGAAGACCTAATAGAAGCTTCCACTTCTAGAAGGATCTTCCTCTAGATGCTTCTCTTAATAGACATATTTAGTATAAATAAGGGGCGAGGGTATGAAAACCCTAGCTTGGATATTATTGTAACAGAGCGCTGCTTGACAGGAGGTTGCCCCCTCGAAGAGGCCTGTGAACATTGTTATCTGAATCAAAGTGCTATTTATGTTGCTATTTCGTATATCATTTCTGTGTATTGTGAAGATTATGCTGGATATTTTACTGTTATTCTGTCATTTCTATCATTTCATTTCTGTTCTGCATATTTTATATATCTTGTATCTTGCAAGTGGTATCAGAGCACTTTCCTTGGCAGAAATTGCGGGTTATTTTTTTTCAGGGTAGAGACGTATTCCGGCGTCTTTAAGCCACAAAGATCTGTCATTACGTGCATAAACCCGCGGTTGAGGGATTCATACATGGAGGAAATACAAGTGGTTCTTAAGCGCACATCTGTTGGCCACCCTTGTAACCCCTGTTGGTACCCCTTCGAGTGGTAGCGCATTAGACATCACCTGTGTACGGATCAGCCTAGATTTCTTGAAGCCCTCTTTAGATAAACCTATTGGCCGCCGGACTGCTATAGTGTCACCGAGAACAACACTCGAGAAGATACTCTCTAGTACCTGGGTAGTCGGGTAGTACGGCTAAGGGTACGGTCTATCCTCCTTAGTTAGTGCCCTGGGATATTGGGCTGAGTACTACTATTGGATCCCACACATATATCAGAGAGCTATAGCACAGGGGAAACCCTTGTCTGTAGAACCCTTGAATACCTAACCCTTGGGGAACATAAACAACAACATAAACAAATTAAATCGACGAGATCTATTGACGTGCATCTGTGTTCGGGTTTCTAGGTAAACACTCTCTGGTTCAAAATTCGAGGATTTCAGCACTGCAACATTCTTCATACCAAAGCATAACCCCGCAGCTGTTAAAAAAAATGTCTGGAATTTTTTTCACCATTATTTGAGACCTATTCCATTAGATTCATCTCTTCTCCCTTATCACTTTCATCCATATCATTTTTCTGCAAAAATTTCTGACCCTACCCGCTCCCTTTTCAGTTCACCCATCACCATGGCCCATACCCATAACCAAGAACTAGAGTCTCACTTTAACACCCTGCAATCTGGTTTACTTGAGACCTAACAAGAAGTGCAACGACTCAGTGCTACTATTGCCTCCTGTGATGCCTCCATGAATGCATTCATAAATGTAGCCGTGTAGTCTGCAATGGCGGAAGTCAAACACGAACTGACCACCCAGCTTGAATTTGTCTTTGCATCACTCTGCACCAAAATCAAGCTCTCTACCAATGACTCTTTTCCTAAGGCACATAAAAAGACTGAAGGTGAAACTTCTTCCCATTCCTTTCAGACCATCACTTTCAAAGGGACATACGCCTTTCGCGGGTGGATGTAACCAAATTTGATGGCTCGGACCCCACTGGTCGGGTCACACAAATGGAACATTATTTCTCTCTCTACAACATTACAGATGACTTGGCCAAACTCTGGTATGGTGTTCTCCATCTAGATCAAGAATGTTGGCAATGGTGGCAATGGAGAAAAACTTCCCGTCAAGGGTATATTGCTTGGACCCAATTTGTTGCTAAGATTTATGAACGCTTTGACATTGACACCAACCATTTGGGTCATTTGACAAAATTGAAGCAATCAAGCACATTCGAAGACTTCATAGATCCATTTGAGCGTCTGTCTTTTCGAACAAAGGGCATGACTGATGCTTTCTTTCGAGAGTGTTTTATCAGTGGCCTCATGGAGGAGATTTGGGCCCATGTCCTCATGGCTCGACCTACAACTTCGGTGGAGGCTACCAAAAAAGCTAAAGAAGCACAACAAATTTTTTCCTCTCAAAACCGTAAGCCTTCCTTTATTCCATGCCCTAAACCAGTAAACCCCACTACTCCCTCCACCCCATTAAAAATCCAAAAATTGACTAGGGATGAAATGGTTGAATGCCAATTCAAAGGCCTCTGTTATAATTGTGATGACAAATATTTCCCAAGCCACAAATGTAAGGAACAAAATCTATTTATGGCCATCTTTGAGGATATTCAGGAAGAATATGTTGACACCCCCCCTATGCCCGAGTCACCAGAAATTTCTGACATAAACCCTCCCTCCGACCCTCCCAAAGTGGAACCAATCATTTCCCTCAATGCTCTCATCGGCTTCTTTGCCCCCAAACCCTCAAGCTAATCTGTTACATCAAGCACCGAAAGGTCATCATCTTGGTTGATAGTGGCAGCACCCACAATTTTATTCATCGTCACATTGCCCAAGAAACCCATTGTTACATCCATGCTGTCAACAATTTCCAAATCATGATTGCTAATGGTGGTTCTATGAAATGTGGCGGGCGCTGTGAAAATGTGCATCTCCAAATAGGTGACTACCACCTCAAATCCCATATGTTTGCTATTGACATGGGCGGTTGTGACATTGTGTTGGGTGTCGAATGGCTAAGAACCTTGGGTCCCATTCTCATGGATTTTTAGAACTTAACCATGCAATTTGACCAAGGAGGCCAAAAATATAAATCTCAAGGCATCATGGCGGGTTCTCCTAAAGTCATCAGTTCTCATCGCATGGAAAAATTGATAAAAAAAGGTCATTCTGGTGTCATAGCCCAACTCCACACCATACAAGCCACAGAGATCCCACCCGTGCCCCAAGACCTCCAAGCCCTCCTTTCTAAACATCAAACAGTCTTTTCCACTCCCCAAGGACTCCCTCCTTCCCACGGTTTCCATGATAATTCCATTCCCCTTGTCCCAGGAAGCCTTCCCCCCAATATACATCCATATCACCACCCCTTTGCATAAAAGAATGAAATTGAAAAAATGGTCCAGAAACTCCTTATTGCCGGAGTCATTCGTCCTAGTACGAGCCCTTAGTCCTCTCCGGTCGTCATGGTACTGAAGAAAGAAGGTTCTTGGAGAATGTGTCCTGACTTCCGTGCTCTCAACAAACTAACCATCAAAGACAAATTTCCCATTCCTGTCATTGATGACCTCCTGGATGAATTGAATGGCGCCCAATTTTTCACCAAACTTGATCTTCGCACGGGCTATCACCAGATACGTATGAAAGAGTCCGACATTCCCAAGATGGCATTTTTCACTCATGAGGGCCACTACGAGTTTTTGGTCATGCCCTTTGGTTTGTGTAACACCCCGTACACCTTTCAGAGCCTCATGAACCATGTCTTCCGCCCTTTTCTCTGTCATTTTCTCTTAGTTTTCTTTGATGATATCCTCATATATAGCAAGACATGGAAATACCATCTTACTCATGTGGATCAAGTTCTTAGCCTACTCTCTCAACACCATCTTTTCCTGAAACAGTCCAAATGTGCTTTTGGTGCATCTAAAGTAGAATACTTGGGTCATCTGGTGGGAAAGGATGGCATCAGGGTGGACCCGAAGAAGATTGAAGCTATGCAAGACTGGCCACACCCAAAGACTGTCAAAATATTGCATGGATTTTTTGGCCTCACAGGGTATTATCGCAAGTTCATTAAGAACTATGGAAAGATTGCAGCACTTCTCATGACTCTCCTAAAAAGTAACTCTTTCACTTGGACCCCAGCAGCTTCTCAAGCTTTTCAAACCTTGAAGATGGCTATGTGCACCACTCCAGTTCTGTCCCTTCCCAACTTTACAAAGACATTTGTGTTGGAATGCGATACCTCAGGGAAATGAATTGGCACTTTCCTTATGCAAGAGGGTCGACCTTTGGCCTTCACTAGCAAGCAACTATCTGAAAAGAATCTGGGCAAACCCATTTATGAGAAATAAATGTTGGTGATTCTTCATGCTGTTGAATTATGGCATCCTTATCTCTTGGGGCAACGATTCCAAATTAAGACTGACCATCAAAGCCTCAAGTACTTTCTGGAACAACACATTTCCTCCCAGGAGCAACAAAAATGGGTCACTAAGCTCTTTGGATATGATTATGAGATAATTTACAAGAAGGGTAAATACAATGTCATGGCAGATGCACTATCCCAGAAATATGAAGACGAAGGATCCCCTTTTTCTCTTTCCTTCATTGTATCTGATTGGTTGTAAGCTGTGCACCAGGAATGGCTTCAAGACCCGAAAAGTTCACATCTGATCCAGCAACTGCAGAACAAGGCTCAGGCTCCCCCAGGGTACTCCTGGCTCCAGGATGAGCTTCGATACAAAGGCAGCTTGTATTTAAGTAAACAATCCAATCTCAAATCCACGGTACTTTCTGAGCTTCATGCTACACCCATAGCGGGGCACTTAGGGTTCACCAAAACATATGACCGAGTCAAACGTTCTTTTTTCTAGGACTGTATGAAATAGGAAATCTGTAAGTTTGTGGCTGAATGTGAGGTATGTCAACGCAACAAGGGAGAAACAGTCAAATATCCAGGCACCCTCCAATCGCTTCCGATTCCCCTTGATATTTGGAAGGATATCTCTATGGACTTTATTACAGTCTTACCCAAATTGGGGAATAAATCAGTCATAATGGTGGTGGTGGATCACCTTTCCAAGTATGCTCATTTTTGTGCTCTTCACCACCCATTTACTGCATCCACGGTGGCTCAAATTTTCATGGATCAGGTCTTCAAGCTTCATGGCATGCCAAACTCTATTGTTTCTGATCGAGACCCAACTTTCACAAGCAATTTTTGGCAAGAACTGTTTAAGGTACAAGTCACACAATTGCATCTCAGCTCAGCTTATCATCCCCAGACAGATGGTCAAACAGAAGTCGTCAAAAAGTGTTTGGAAACATATTTGAGGTGCTTTGCCTCTGAAAAACAACACCAGTGGGCTCAATGGTTACCCCTCGCCGAATGGTGGTACAACACTACATACCATACAACCACTCGCATGACTCCTTTTGAAGAAGTGTATGGACAGAAGCCACCTTCAGTTCTCTCATACATACCAGGTACCTTGAAGGTCCAGGTGGTTGACCAAACACTTACAGTCCGATAGGATATCCTTCGTAGCCTTAAAGAGAACTTGGCCATGGCCCAGAATAGAATGAAGCAGCAAGCAGATCAAGGTCGCTCCGAACATTAATTTGTATAAGGGGATTAGGTGTTTCTGCGAATGCAACCATATAAGAAAACTTCCCTTAAGGCCGAGCAATGTCAGAAGCTAGCACCCAAATTTTATGGCCCTTACACAGTTCTCAAGCATGTGGGACAAGTCACATATCAGTTAGCTCTGCCCAGTCAGTCGAAGCTACATCCTGTTTTTCATGTTTCATGCTTGAAGAAGGTGATTGGAACCAAGTGCCAAATTCAAACCAACCTTCCAGAGTTAGCTGAAGAAGGATCCATTTGGATACAACCAGAAGCATTTTTGGACCAGCGTGAGCATCGCCTGTGTCAGAGAACCATCAAGGAAGTGCTAGTACAGTGGAAAGATATGACTCTAGCAGATGCCACTTGGGAGCCAACTACCATTCTACAATAGTTTCCACATCTCAAGCCTTGAGGACAAGGTTGTTTTTAAGGGGCCAGACATGTTAAGGTCCTAACCCACACATAGGTAGATCAATGGATTCGGATGTAGGTCAATATTAATAAGGCCTTTCAATAAAATAGAATAAGGCGGATGTAAGAAGACCTAATAGAATCTTCTGCTTCTAGAAGGATATTCCTCTAGATGCTTCTCTTAATAGACATATTTAGTATAAATAAGGGTCGAGGGTATGAAAAACCTAGCTTGCTTGGAGATTATTGTAATAGAGCGCTGCTCGACTGGAGGTTTCCCCCTCGAAGAGGCCTATGTATTGTGAAGATTATGCTGGATATTTTACTGTTATTCTGTCATTTCTAGCATTTCATTTCTGTTCTGCATATTTTATATATCTGGCATCTTGCACATTCATGAGTGGAGACGAAGACGACATTTGATCAAACTTGATCTTCCCTATCAATTATTGGTAGAGTGGTTCACGAAATCATTCGTGAATGAATTTTCTTGTGATATTTCCATGGGTGGATTTGTCACCGAATAACAGGCTATCAGTCACGCTCAACACCTCGGCCTTGTTTATTCAAAAACATGTACTCTTTATGACTTACTCCCTGATGCACCTCACCCTTCTACTACCGCTACCTCAACTACCCCTGCCGCTTCTCATGTGGCTGATGGTGTGATTGCAATTTCCATGCTCAACCTCAAAATAAGCAAGCCTCTTCCACCAAGCCCAAGTATAATTCTTCTAATGTTCAAAATGCTTTGTCTCCTACTCATCCCACCGAAAAAACCTTTGAGGTTAACTCTGTTCAATATACCCCAGCCAAAAATAATAAATCTAAAAAAGGTAAGGGTAAGAATAAGGAGGATAAAAACAACCCACAGTTTGGGAAGGCCAAAACACAACATGTTGATGATAAAGATAAGCACAAACCCCGATACCCTTTCCTTATATGTGGTGACGATCACTATATGAAAGAGTGTCCAAGATGAGCCAAGGTTACTAAGTTCCTCCAAGGGATCGCGAAAATTCCCACACCTTCCATTTTTTGTCAACCTTTCCCTTCTCAATAGCAGGCCCAACTGGTCATCCATGACCAACCCTCTCCCTCCACTACTTCTTATGTACTCATGTGTACTGTTAATTCCAGAAAGAATGGCATTACACTGACCACTCGAGCCAAAGATTATTCTTCCTCAAAAGAGAAGGTTGATGATATACCACCTTCATTTGTTCAAAAACCTCCTTCAACTTCACCTCCAAACGATCCTCTTCATCTCAAACAACCGAGTCTCGATACAGTTCTTCGCCCTCCCCCAAAGGGTGTTGTTCGAAAGTCCGCCTTCAACCCTCGTGCATGTGCTACTTAGAACTACAATATTGTATAAGATCTGGTGCAAGCACCTTCTGTGATGTCGGCTCTCGAAGTCCTCCAAATTTTCCCTACTCAATGAAAGGAACTGCTAAAGGCTATCACTGTAATTGATTCTATGGATACAAATTTGATAATTTTTTATCTCGAAGATCACATCCTGAGATTCCCCCCTCAACTATCATTCCAAATACAAGTTGTTGTCTCTAACAAGAAAATCTGTAGGACTATTATTGATGAGGGTGCCTCCACGTTTGTAATGTCTATTACCTATTGGAAATCCATCAACTCTCCTCCTCTTACTGAATCACATAACACGCTTAAAGCCTTCAATGGCTCTAGCTTTAAACCCTATGGTGTACTTCCTTCGTTGTCTATTATGTTGGAAGGCAAATCGATCAATGTTGAAGTTGAGGTCTTTGATGCACCTCTCTATTATAACCTCTTACTTTTCCATAGCTTGATTGATGTGATGCACGCCATTGTGTCTACCCTTTTCCGCATTGTACATTTTCCACGTCAAGGAAAGTTCATCACTATCGACCAACTAGCCTTTTTCAACTTTGACGCCCATACTAGCAACATACCTTTTATCACGAAGACACCTCCTGGTTATGAGAACATTGGTGTGGGTCTACTTAAAGATTCCACTCTGATGGGCATGTTCCCGATCCCACCTCCTGATGTTCCACCTCCTTTATTTTCCTCGATCAACATGATTTCCACCTCGGTTTGCCAAAATCACACATCTTCAGACCCATGGATAATACCTGAACCTGGTGATTATCCTCACAATGATAACCAAATGCCTTTAAGTCTGGTTGAATCCACCTATTGAGCCATTCAATCTACAACCCCTTCTACCCTCTCTCTTGGTGATTCGTCTGCTGACCCATTACACGTTATTTTTCCCACGGACAAGATGATTATGTTGGTTATGTTGATGGAAGACACCCTTTGGGATGATGGAGATCATCATTCCATTCTCTTCCTCGAACAACATAGCATTGAGAGTTACCAATGGATCTCGACTCCATCGACCGTTGTTGTCATTTCCTTTGTTCTTGAGTCATCACACGACATGTTATATGAAGGTAACTTAAGTAATATTTCACCCACACCCCCCTCGACATATCCATTAAACCTGGAGTTGTTGAAAATGTTCACATCGGAGATTTGGGCTCCACTGATGAGGTTGTCGCATATAAATCACTTTTCCAAGAGTTTTGTGACATCTTTGCTTGGAGCTATGAAGAAATGTCGGGTATTGACCCTGATATTGTTATACACTAAATTAAGATGTACCCGGATACTGGACCTGTCTGGCAGAGACTTCCTCTCGTCGACCCCCGTAAAGCAGCTTCTATTAAGCTTGAAGTCGAAAAACTTCTTAAAGATGGTTTTATTTATCCTATGGATTTAACTGATTAGGTATCCAATATCATTCTGGTTAACAAGAAACAAGGTATGATCTGTGTCTATGTCGATTATAGGAATATAAATTAAGCTTGTCCTAAGGACAACTTTCCCACCCCCTTCATTGACTAGATCGTCGATGATTGTGCCAGGAGTGAAATCTTCTCTTTAATGGACGGTTTATCCGGCTATAATCAAATAAACATCTTGCTTGCGGATCAACAAAAAACCACTTTTATTTGTCCTTGGGGCACCCTTGCCTACCAAAAACTACCCTTCGGTTTAGACAATGTCGGTCTTATGCTTTTCATGACATTAAGAAAATTGTACAGCCATATCTAGATGACCTATCGGTGCATTCCATGCATTGTAGTGACCATCCGACACACCTCTGAGCCATTTGCCTTCATTGTCAGTTCTATTGTATACTCTTAAACCCACACAAATGCGTTTTCTTTGTGGATTCCAACCGACTCCTAGGTTTTATTGTTTCATGCCAAGGGATCAGGGTCGATCCTTTGAAGGTCAAGGCGATCCTTAATCTCCCTCCTCCTTCTTCACTTCGCCAACTTCAAAGTTTGCAAGGGAAGGCAAAATTTTTATGTTGTTGCATCCTAAACTATGCTCAATTAACTCTCGGATTTACTTAACTTCTAAAGAAAGGTTCTGAGTTCATATGGGATTCCACTGCCAACAAATATTTCAAAGCTTTGAAACTAAATTTAACCCGTACCCCGTTAGATTTGCCACGCGATTATAGTCGAGATTACTTCCTTTATCTAGCTTCTTCGGACTCTACCATCGCCATGGTTCTCATCCAAGAAGATGATTCACATGATGAACAAGTCATCTATTATTTGAGTCAGAGTCTCATGACCACCGAAACCAAATATTTACATGTTGAAAAACTAGCCTTGGTAGTCGTTCAAGCTATCCAACGTTTCCGTCACTACATCTTATTACGCAAGAGCACTGTAATTTCCGATTGCAACCCCATGCAACACATTCTTACACGCCAATTGCTAGGGGGAAAGTACTCTAAATGGATAGTGATTCTCCTTAGAATTTGAACATGCTAATTCTAAGAAATCTTTGGTGTTTTCGAAATTGATGTGTGACCTTCCCTGCACTAAGACAAAAAACATACCAGTAGATTCTTTACCCAACAAATATCTTTTTCTGATCAGTTCTAATGACCTTTGGTATGGAGATATCATTATATATCTCCAGACTCAAAATTTCCACCCCGATCTATCTAGCACCGACTGTTGTTGTATATGATATCAAGCTCGTCAATATATCATCCTCGGTGACACTCTTTATCGTCGTAGGGTTGACTCCATTTTTCGACAATGTCTCACCTATGATGAGGCTGAGAAAGATTTGAATGAATTCCATTTTGGAGCATGGGGTGGTCACATGTTTGCATATGCTACTGCCCAAAAGATCTTACGAGAAGTGTATTTTTGGCCTTCATTATTTAAAGATTGTATTACCACTGTCCAAAAATTCCATGCTTTACAAACATACAATAATAAAATAATATCACATCCCTCTCCCTTACACCCTATAGTTTCCATCAGACCTTTCACAAAATGGGGTATTGATTTCATGACATGTAACCCTCACTCAGTCGGGGGGCATGGATACATTATAGTATTTCACAAAATGGGATGAGGCGATGCCTACTTTTGACAATACTGGGAAAACTATAACGCTTTTCATATTTAATCATATTATTACTCGATTCCGGATCCCACAATCTATCGTTACTGATCACGGTAGTAATTTTCAAAAAATTATGATGTCTGAACTTACCGACAAGTTGGGTATTCGGCTTGAAAACTCAACCCCCTACTATCCACAAGCCAATGACCAAGTTGATGAAATAAGTAAAATTATTATCACTATGCTTCGTCGAATAATAGGAATCCATAAGACCAGCTGACACATGATGTTGTTTTTGGCATTATGGGCCTATCAACCATCTGTTAAGTCTGCTACGAGATTTACCCCCTTTCAACTAGTCTACAACATTGAATCCATTCTCCTGATTGAATGTGAAATACCATCTTTGAAGCTAGCTGTTGAACTTCTCCCAAACACCTCTGCCGAAGAGGAACATCAATTGTATCTTATGCAATTAGATGAGACCCATCATGATGCCATCCTAGTTATTGAAACCTAGAAGAAATGTGTAAAATCCCAATATGACAAGCATGTCAAGACGCATGGTTTCTCTGAGGGAGATCTAGTTCTTATCTATGAACAAGATCATGATCTACTAGGAGCCAGAAAATTTGAAGCAATGTGGTGTGGTCCATATATCATCAAAGGAGTGTTAGAGAAGAGAGCTTACGAGTTAGTAGATTATGATGGTGTTCCTTTGAGTGAACCCAAAAATGGGCTTTACTTGAAGAAGTACTATGCTTAGACTGTCTCTGCATGAGTGCTTGTACTTTTACTGTACCCTACTGTTGTGTGTTAATTTTGTGTGTTTTTCATTATTTGGTTTTGACCCCAATTGCTTACCTTGCATTGTGCTTGGTTTCTAGATGTCGACATCTTCTCTACCCTATATTGGCTTCGCCGATGGTGCTAGCCATAGTACTCAGAACCTAGCTTCTACTGTTTGGGCAATATATGCACCCACCAACGAACTTATCAGTTTACAAGGTGTTTTCCTCGTTCTTGTAACCAATACTATCGCAGAATATAGCTCAATCATTGAATTATTGACCAATTCTATCTCACTTGGGATTCATCACTTCGTTGTATGACTTGATTTGCAGCTAGTAGTGCTCCAGTTAAGTAATATCTACACTATACGAAGTCTTACTTTGTTACATGTATATTTACGAATTCACCTCTTGGAACGTTATTTTGATTATATTGAATATCAACACATTCCTAGATGTATAAATGCTCTAGCTAATTATGTGTTAGAAAAATATTTGAGACATTTATAAATCTAGTCACACATTATACATTGTATAAAAAAGAAGAGTAAGCTGGTAGAAGCCTCATGTATATATATAATGAAAATGTTTTACAAAAAGTGTTTTCCATCCAAGGACCAAAATATCAAACTATAGAGCCCATGGCTCCTACAAAATATCATCATGGATGCCACTCGAAATAACATCATGGGTGTTGCTCACAATAGCACACTACTTCCTGTGATACCCTGCGAAGTAACCGACTAAGTGATTCAGACACGCATACAATATAGTGTTGATAACACCTTGGGACCTCCTCAATCAACATGTCAGGAATGCCTATCGTCAAGCCTTCTAAAATCTGCTCCATCGCCTCATAGTTGTCGTCATCCCACCTTGCTACCACACCTGCCTCTCCTCGCCTCTGAATCGGAGATGTGATCGGAGGTCGACCTGACCCTACATCTGCATAGTCAAAAGTCTTTGATTAGTCTATAGATCGAAAACACAGAAAAAACATCTAATATCCTAAAAACAACAAAACACTATAAAGAACAAAATGTCTTTCTTACCTAGATCTCCCCACTAAAATTCCTCAGGGAGAGCCAAGTTGGTATCACCCTGAAATTCTAGGCCGAGATATGCATAATCATCAATCATCAAGATTTTGGGCCTTAACCAGTCAAAACATGCATCATTATGCTTGATAATGGGGCCCGCTATGTGCCGAGCCATAAGGTCACACCACTATTTCATTCTTGGGTTTCATGGGGCGGTATTCCCCACTCTAATTGTAGCCAAAAATGAGGGACTCTTTCTAAGAATAAAGACACCAAAATGGACCCATACCCAAATTTCTTTAGGTCTCCTCTATTGCTTTTAGTGAGTTGCGTCTTCATACTGCGGAGCACACCATCGCACCAATTGAATACTTGAGGTTCTAGACATTCAATGGCATATTGAAAATAACTCTAGAGCGCCATGTGTGGTGATGCACTTCCTACCATCCATGCAATGGCAAAGAGGATGGTTCTGAGAATCAGATCCTGCACACCGCGGATAGCCACTTTACCTTTGCGCCTTTCGCCATTAGGTTCACAATGCCGACGGATATAATCACTCATCGTCAAGCCACCACCTCGACCCCTATCAGAGTCGCATGTGCCCCATGATAGGATAACCCCATCAGAAAGTAAATATCCTCAATTTCCAAGGAAAGGAAGTTAAGAACCAAATATCAATATAGCATAGAAAAACCTCAGAATATGTACTCAACGCCTTGAAAGAGAGATAATTTCAGATAATAATCCTCTTCAACGGGGCAACCTCCTTTTACCACACATAAATGTTCAAGTACAATATGATTCCAAATCAAAATGTCTCCTTGGTATATATAGGAGACTAGGAGGTATAATTACAACTAATGGAATAAAGTCGACATAAATAAAATAACATTACTAATGTAATATGCCCCAATTAATGGGTAATGAGACAATATTAGGGCTTAACATGCCCCTCCCCTTGAGACAAGTGTTGTTCGCAATGCTTGAATAACTCTGGATGCTTTTGTATCAAAGACTCATCTTCCCAAGTGGAATCTTTAGCTGGTAGTTTCCTCCATTTAAAGAGATACTCTGAAATGGATCTATTCCTCGGCTGCCGAATTCTTGTGTCAGTGATCGCTTCAGGATCCAATATGATTTTTCCTTCCTCATCAAGTTCTGGAAATATAGTTTGAACTGGGATCTTGTCACCTATAACCTTATTTAAGCATGAAACATGGAAAATTGGGTGTACTCGTAAGGTGCATTTGTAAGGCCAAAAGGCATGACAAAAAATTCATAATGGCCTTCATGAGTTCGGAATGTTTTTTTTGGGATATCTTCTTCCTTCATTTTAATATGACAATACCCTAAACGAAGATCCAATTTTTTAAAATAGATTGCTCCATGTAGTTCATCTAACAATTCATCAATGACAGGAATGGGAAACTTATCTTTAATAATGATCTTGTTGAGCTCTCTATAATCTGGACACATATGCCATGAGCTATCTTTCTTGAATACCATTACCCCTGGTGCAGAGTAAGAACTTTGGCTAGGTCTAATAATGCTAGCTTCTAACATTTCTTCAACCATGCACTTAATTTCACTCTTCTCGTCATAAGGATTTCTGTATGGCCTGATGTTAGGAGGAACACTCCCAGGAATTAGGTGAATTTCATGATCATGATTTCAAGTGGGTGGAAGACCTTTGGGAATATCTTCAAATACTTTGGAATTCTTATCAATGTTCCCTTGGAGATCTTGAGGAATAGATGGCTTAGATGTTTGAACATCTAGTGAGCATAGTTGTGCAATAATGCCTTGATGCCCCTTTTTCAATAATTTTTTCATGCCATTAGAGCTTATCACCTTACCGGGTTTCCATGTGATACCTCTTAACTCAATTTATTTTCCTTCCAATGAAAATTTCATGAAAAGTTCTTGAAAATTAAAAGCCATTGTTCCTAATGATTGTAAGCATTGGATTCCTAGTACAACATCAGCACCACCCATGGGTATAGCAATCATTTGACTTTTCATTACATATTCTCCCATAGTAAGATTGATCTTATTGCATTTTCTTGAGCAATTGATAGTTCCTCCATATGCAATCATTACTTGAAACTTTGGCGCTTGATATACAAAGCAATTGAGAGATTTGGCTAATTTATAGTGAATGAAATTATGAGTACTTCCAAAATCAATTAGGACTATTGCCCTTTTCTTTTTGATGTATCCTTCGATCTTGAGGGTTTGAGGAGTGATAATTCCATCTAATGAATTACACGATATCGTGGGAGCCAAATCTTCAGATGAAATTGCTTCTACGTTTTCATCTTGAGATGGTTCTTATTATTGTTCTTCTTCCTCTTCACAATCTATGTGGAATAATTTCTTCTCACCACACTTATGTCCCTTACTGCACTTGCTGTGACAACTAAAGCATAAACCTTTTGCTTTTATTTCCTCCAATTGTTGAGGTGTCAACCTTGTAGGTTGAGGTATTTTAGAAGAAGGATCATTATTCTCTCTATAGATGTTAGGATCGGTCCTTCTAGTATCCATAGCCATATTTTTACTTTCAACATTTATTGCCACCTTAAATGTATTCTCCAATTATTTGGGTTCCCAAAGGCGAACCTCATGTTGAATGTTATCCTTTAAAGTTCATATGAATACATCAATCAAGTGCTCATATGGAATATCTGTTACCTTTATATTCAATCTTTGGAAGTTCTCAATGTACTCGGTAACTGAACCCTTTTGCTTGAGATTTATCAATTGGCTAAATAAGGTATTGCTCCTTGTATCCTCATAGTGTGTTATCATTTCTTCTGTGAAAATTATCCAAGTGACAAGTGATTTGTGAGAACAAAGACATCGATACCATAAAAATTGACTGGGTTCTAAATATAAAGAAGTAATTCGTACCTTTTGTGTATGTGGAAGATTATGGAGATCAAAGAATTGCTCCATCTGAAGTATCCATGTGATTGGGTCCTTGCCATCAAACTTCGTCATATCGATCTTAGGAACATGGTTGGTCTTCAACCCAAAGTGGGAGTTTCTCCATTCTTGATTCACCTTCCTTGTGTCCTCATCATGAATTTCATGTGATACATTTTCACATTCAGGTGTCCTCTCTATTAGAATTTTTTTCAATCCTTCCACGATCTCCCCTTTTAAAGCATCCATCTTATTATTTATTGCCTTAAACTTAGCTTCTATTGAATCCGTCATCTCTTTTAGTTTATATTTTGTTACTATCTTAATTTGTAAAGCATTTATGTGCCTACGCATTTCTTCACCTTCATCAAGATTCCAAGTAGGATTGTATGGAGGCTTATTTGGTGTAGAAGTTCCCTTTTTTGGTGGCATGTTGGCCAAGTATCACTTTAAACCTTGATTTTGAGGTGGTTTTGCTAGAAGATATTCCTTTTAGTGTATCTAAAAATTTTTGGCCCTTATGAGTATGAAATTTTATTTTTTATAGGTCTCTAATATTGCTTGTCTTCAATGCCACAGGTCTGATAAAAATTGGATGCACCAAGTGGAATTTATGGTAACTTCCCCACAACTTGCTGATTGTTGGCCTTTCTGGGAGATCTCACTTGTATAGCATGCCCCACACAAAATAATTGATATAAAATTTGGAAACTCATACAAGAACTACTACGGTCTGTCCATTATCCAATGCAACTAGTATCACTCAATTTGGATACACTAGGAATAATTTATGATTGTTTTATTGGGAACACCTGCTTGAGACTAGTCAATAGGACTAGTCAGATACCCTATCTTCCACAGGGTGTATCTACAAATTTACGATGACCCAGAAGTGGAAATTGCTACTACAAATACCTTACTAATTTTTGAGAATAGCCTCCAGAGTGAAGGGTCTGAAACATAACAAAAAACATTTTATAGCGAACATTACTCAATCACTCAATTCAGGATGAATCAAGAACCCTATATTACAAAGGCTGTATATATGAAAGTATAAGTCCTCAGGCACTGAATGTTTAACCCAACGTACCTTGATATATATACTAAATTTCCTCCAAGATATTCCCTCTGAATCATTGTAGAAAAAATGTTATATTTAAAATGCCACGGCGTCTCAGATGTAGCAGCAAAACCCCAAGACCTTGAGCTCTGATACCATATGTTAAGAACCAAATATCAATATAGCATAGAAAAACCTCAGAATAAGTACTCAACGCCTTGAAAAAGAGATAATTTAAGATAGTAAGCCTCTTCGAGGGGGAAACCTCCTCTTACCCCACATAAATGTTCAAGGACAAGATGATTCCAAATGAAAATGTCTCCTTGGTATATATAGGAGACTAAGAGGTATAATTACAACTAATTGAATAAAGATGACATAAATAAAATAACATTACTAATGTAATATTCTCCAATTAAGGGGTAATAAGCCAATATTAGGGCTTAACAAAGGACATGAACACCCACGTGAAATACTTGTTGTTCCGCATCCCACATATAGACCAAGTACTCTAATAGTCTTTGTTGGTCTCTCATGCCCTGGATTTTGAAAAATTTCAATAGACCACATTGACGAAGAGAATTAATGGTTTCTGGGTCATTCAAAGCCATAGAGTCATAATCTTCATGCTCACGTTCTCTCCATTCGAACATTTTTGCGATCAAACACCTGCATGGAAGTAAGAGAGGATAGTTAGCACCTTTATCCATCCTTTTTGGAATTCTTTTTGGTTCAACGATTTCTTTTCTTTTTTGGTTTTCGGCCGCTGCAACTAAGCTTCAGTTATAGTTCAGGATTTCCACAGGCGAGCCATTAGGCACCAACGAAAATCCTTGATTTTTTTAGGGCCCAATATTGGCCACCTGCGGCAGCCCCAGCACACACCTACCGACCCAAACATCACCCAAAAAATCATTTTTTGACCACGAAAAACCAATTTTAATCCATTAAAAAGGAAGAATATGAAGAACTTACTGTTTTCATGGAAACCGTTCGTTGATTGATCACCTATGCTCCTCGCAATCGATTGCTGAAGTAAGGGGTGAAAATGGGTTTTTTAGACAAGTTCTTGACCAAATACAAATGAAATGGTAAAAAAAGAGTTGTTACTCTTATTTATTTCATTGTTTTACCTTTTTTCATAATATTTTATATTATATAAATGTGTTTGGTTATAAACCCTCAAAACTAATAGTCTCGTGAGTGTCTCTTGCAGGAATAAGACTAGAGTCCTAATTAACAGAGTATGGATCTTTGTTCCGTAATTTGTTTTCTCTTCGTTATGCATATTGATACTTTTTAGGGTTTTTTAGTAAAACCTCGAGTGCACTCTTCATTTGTTCTCGTGATCGAAAATTTATGAGAACGCAATTGAGTATACTTTTGTTTCCCTTTCGTACTCATCTTGGTAACACGAAAAGTGGCACACATAGATTATCATTTAAACTCTTTTCACACTCCATAAAAACAAAAAGATTGTTGAGTGACCTTGTTCTGTTCACGCTCGTAAAAGTATTTGAATAAAACGTTCGATGGGTGATAATTTATCACTTTTTCGGTCCCATCGAGCTATTTTACGAAAAGGGAACAGAGAGATTTCTCTTTAAGTGTTTTTCAGACTCGATAAACATGAAAAACTCCCGAGTTTTCTATCTTTGGACTCGTTAAACAAACATCGAAAGACTCACATTGGACCGAATCACTCCTTCTTAGGGTTCATTAAAAATACTCTGAGGGACTCATCTGAAGGATGAGCTTACATTACAAGCATATGTTATCCTCCTCAAGCTTGTGTAAAAATAAAGAGGTACTCACTAGAAATGGTGGGGGGAAATTTGGGAAAGAAATGTGTCTCTGTATCCGTGTTAGTGGAAGTACTAGTCACTCTTGAACATGACACCCCCTTCATCATTTGAATCTAGGTCCATTTGTCTCTCATTTGACTTTCTACAAGTTTACATATTTGATTCAATGCTGCCAAGACTATCATCGTGTCATCCATATGTTCAAGAGCAGTCTGAATAAGTCCTCTTTTGAGCTGGCCATCTACAATTGTCAACTCCTACCATGTTGGCCTTCCCTGTGTCAGTTTTGAATCATATTCATGTCTCACTCTATCCTAAATATTTTATTTATTTCATGTCATTGATGGGGGATACATCAAATCCCTCTTGTGACAAGTCTCTTCCTATCGACTTCAACTCATTATGCAGGGATCAGACTTAGATGTCATTCGGTACCTTAGATCCTGCATGCCCTAATGGCAGCTTTCTTCGCTCTTGATAGTGGATTCACATCATTAGTTCCTGATCAAAATATTCCATCAAATGTTCGACTTCAACTCATTCATTCAGATTCGTTGGATTTTACTACAGTACCTTGGGATTCATTGACATCAATGGTGATTTCCATCGTGCTTGTTAACAGTTTTCATTAATAATCGGTAATCAAGAGGTTTCTGACCATGTTCAATTTCGACACCTGTAATCACATGTCTAGATTCGTACTTACGGATGATGGGTTTGAAGACCCTGGATCTCCTCATTCATGGTCCAGGTTGTGATGGAATATTGATGATCTCTATTGACACATAGATCCACTTTGTATATCTTGTGGCTATGGTTGCATCTGAATTATTCTCATACATAGATCCATAGTGTATTCTTGGTGGCTATGTAGCATTTTGATGACATGGATCCACAATGTATTATTAGTGGCCATGACTTACACTTATGAGTTCAATCATTTGTAGTCTAAACATGGGAATTCATACTTTAGATATGGTATCGTATTGTGCAGATGATTGTTTATTTGCAGGTTCTTGATTGGTCCGTTATTTGTTCCCGACACACACACATATTTTACAAAGTATTTTAGTCATCACAAGTTTCGAACTCATACTTTGGGGGGCATTCTGTTATACATTATTTTGGTCACCCTGATGATGACTTTACAAGCATGTAATCAGGCCCTCAAAATCATCTTTTGCATGAGAAAAGTGATTTCTATTCTCCTCTGCAAGACTATTGTTTAGAAGGACGCCACACGCTACCCATAGTGTACAGTGTGGAAATCAAATATTTCCGCAGGCTTCTCTATATCTGGCCTACGGTATTTCCATAGGCTTCTGTATAAGTAGGGTGTGGTGGCGTTTGAAAGCCAAAAGGGGAAAGGAGTTCAAAAATTTTCTAGAAGGGGAATCTTATAGAATGTGAGGTGGCGTCCATATGGTTACGATCCTACTGACTTATCTGATTTGGTGGGATCATCCTCATCCCTTTAACCACTTCAACTTCTCCTATATAATAATGGGGTTCTCATGGGAAAGGTTAAGCACAATTAAGCAAAGTTGAGAAACGGATTTCTGGAAGAGTAGGTTGGATATTGTGTGAAGAATACTATTTCAGTTGATGCTTGAGGTCTACATTCACCCATCAAGCTTTTGAAGATCACCTTCATGCAAACTCCGAAACGAATATATGTGTGTCTTGGAACGAAGGACCACTAAAAGGGAACTTGCGACATAATGAATTTTGGTTGTATCTTCCACTTTTATTCAATATAATACAGTGGCATGGTTCTTTCCCATAAAATTATTCTTATTTTATTACATGACTCCTTGATCACATGTCTAGGTTTTCATTGAATCTATCATAGTTGCTTTCACATTGTTTGGTTTGTGTCATTTCACATCTGGTTTCATAAGAGCACCAGAGCGAAGCAGGAACAACAAATATATAAGGAAGCGATCTCAAAGGTAAGTCATCAATTCCTTCTTTGACACTTAGATCAATGATTATAACTTAGGGGAAGCATCATGTCCTGTCCTGTTTTGTTCTATATCCAAGTGAATCTAGGGAGATTAGTTTATGTCTACATTTACCAATTTATCCTATAACAAACATAGTATGACTTGTAAATCATATGTATACCTTTAGTATGATTTGTAAATGATCCATCAAAAACCATGAGGAAGCATCGAATCCTTATGGAACACTCGAAAACTTGCCATGAGTGCTAGTGATAGAGAAGGCTTCATAAGAACATGCCACGATTACTAGTGGTAGGGAAACGTTGACACTTCGAAGGAAACCTTTTCATGATCCATCATCCATCCACAACTACAACCATCGTCAATTTGTTTCATTGTATATTTGAAACAAAAGTCGGCGTCCACCTTCATTGATATCCAAAGGATTCAAGATCGTCGATGTTATAATAATGTTGATGTTCTTATTTAACGATATAAAATGATACACCATTTTAACCCAACCATAGGAAAAAATTCACCCTTGATCACCTTAACCTTTGACATCAATAATGATTGTATGAAGCCACACCAAAACCAACAGATAACCAAGAGAGTTCACTTTCTCCAAGGGTAGCGCAAAAGAGAAAGTACCAAAAATAATGAAAGGGATAAAGTCGTACAACTGCAGTTGTTGCTCCTCCTCCTTCAGACTGTTGAACAACTATTTGGAAGATCCAACCTATAACCCTAGTACTACTAGAATCGAGGTAAATTTTCTAAAATATGCGTACAGATAATTTTCTTGGTTATTTGCCCGCATTCTCGGTATGGAAACTACTATGTGTGTAACAAGAAATGTTATATATGCTATGCATTATGCCCTGCATGAAAAAGATATCATTGATTGGGGTTATCTCATCTCAAATGAAATTTCTTTCCAATTGAATAACCTCAAAAAGACCCATAAATTATATATGGATTCTTATCTCATTTTTTGCAATTGCTTATGGCATTGTTTTTGAATATTTTCCTCAGGAAAAACATGTGGATTTTAAGTTAGAACTAGTTTATGTGTGGTATTCAATTTTATACATACATAAAGCCCAATATAATTTTTACCCAATTCACAATAATTTCATTTCAAAGTTTCAAAGGTTAATATTTGGATAGAACACATCAAGGCTATCCTTAGAGGCAACTTCCTTCCTCACTGGAAAATGGATTTATGAGTTGTCTGAAGAATTCACTGTAACTATAATATTTGGTGATAAGGAGAAACCTTTCTTTTTACAATTTTATACATCAGATAAACTCTTTGTTAAAAAATAGTTCAGAAAATCACTATATCATACTCAGATTTCAACCTCCAATTAAGTCTCAACAGTCAAGCATGAAAACTCAATACTAATTTCACTTAATGAGAATAAACACTAAATAATATAGATCTAGAACTAAATCAGGTGCAGAATCATATACTAATAGTAGAAAAAATACACTTTAGACACCATAAAAAAATTGAGCAAAACCCCAAGAAGAATAACACAGGAAAATAGTGACAAATTAAGAAGATTTCTTTATTAAGATCTAGATAAATATAGTCAGATAACAACAACCATTTACAACAAGAATATAATAGAACCCAACTCAGAAAATATTCCTCTTCTACACTTAGAAAACTATGCCAAAGTATCTAGAAATCTGTGCCAAGTCTCTGCCTATGAAACTGCATTAAATTTATGTTATTATGTTGAACATTATAGCCTGGACTTCAACACTATATTTCTTGAACATAGTGTATTTTTTGTACCAACAATAAAGGAAAACACATAATTTAAACCAACATTTTTCCTTGAAATCAGAGCCACAATTGTAGTGCATACCTCAGCTGTACAATCTAGCAAATCCGTATAGTACAGATTCCTTTAGTTGTTATACGGTCATGTTCAATATCAATTGAAAATGTCTTGGGTGCATGCCCACTTCCTCTCTTGAAATATGTGCCTCCCCTTCTTGTTGTTCTTCTCCTTTCTCCAGCCTCAAAGATCTGTTGGGATGTGTGACCCTTCACTTCCCACTACTCTCTCCTCAAAGTGTGTGCCTCCCTTCTCCACTAATGTTGTCTTTATGCAATTTAGAAATGTAATTGACCTAACCCTTGGTATTCCAATGAGATTTATGGTCAAGATTAGATATTTTCCTTATGAGATCAACGATCATGACCTAATTATTCGTTGAGGTCACTTAAGTCATTAAATTGACCCATAACATCATAAAGTCACTTTTACATTAAAAAATTAAAAGACCCAACTTTATAAAATCACTTTATAAAGTCACTTTATAAAAACATATTACAAAGTCACTAGGATAAGGTGTGCTTGGCCACTACTGCATGCTTAGCATTGCCAATGCATAAGTACCTCCAAGATAAAAAAAAATTGAACACTTCCTCTTAGTGAGAGAGGTACTTCTGGTATCACCACCATAATTCATCTCCATCTCATCAACTTCCATAATTTCTCCCTCTGTACTAGAAGTCTTTACTCCCTCTGAACAGGAATCCACTACTCCAACTATAATGGAAGCCTCTGCTACTAACTCTGTTCTACCACAAACTAAATACATGATCCTAGGAGACTTCACACTCTCATGAGCATCCATCTATGTCGACTCATGCCTATTGATTCCTTTGAGAGTCATGGAAGAAGACTGAGTCCCTGGTATCAACCCTCTTTCCCATGATTCCTTCCAACTCTCTGACATAGAATCTGATTCCATAAATCCAATGGACCCCAACACAAGTCTACCCAACAACTTGTACATACCCTCATACTTGACACCAAGCATTACTGTTGTGTCAGTAGTTTCTCCTATAGGATATAAAAACACATGTCCACCGTAGAATACAAATCCAAATACACTCTCATCCAAAGCTAACACTGAGATAAAATTAACAGTCAATTGTGGAATATTTAACACCTTGGCAACCTCTAGAAGACCTCCTGAATCTAGTTGGAGTATCACCCTTCCAACCCCCTTTACTGCAAGTTATGGGACGACTTCACAATTCACTCTGCAGTCTGAGCCTATCTCTATAAGATCGAGAAAAAATTACTTCAACCCAATCATGTGCCAAGAAGTTCCACTGTCCACAAACCAAGAGTCAATCTTCTCAAATTCTAGGCACCCACTCCCCACGGGACCAGTCATGAGAGAGAAATCCTTCTCATATCTCTCATCAAACTCTACAACCTCTGTTGAAGATGACACCTCTGGTTCCAATTTCTTATTATTGTTGTTCAGACATTGACTATAATAGTGGCTAGTCTTGTGACATGCAAAGAATCTCACCTTGCTCATGTCCTTATTCTTGTCATTTCCCTTTACAACAAGAGCAATGTTCTTGTCATCTCCACCATCCAATGCCTTTTCCTGAGACCCCTCTCATATCTCCTCTTACATAAAATCATCCCACACCACACACTTGACAAAAACCTCCCACTCCTTGGTGAAGCCTTTGAGGGCTATCTAATGCAGCTGGTGCTAGTGAAAATTGTTTGACAGAGCTAAACTTAGCTAACTGTCACTATACTTGGTTATTTTATTTCATTTGGCGAGACTCCTCTTTAATTGGCGGATTAAACACCTTTTCCTTTATTTAGCACCCAACGGAAAATAACTTGCTATTGATATCAAGCGCCATATGACTTTATAATATAACCAAAAAAGGACCCAACGGAAATGACCATAGGATTGTCTTCCGTACTAACCTTCAATCTCCGCTCCCATACACCGATGGACACGTGGCTGCAACGGAAATCACCAAACGCATCAATGTTTGAACCCTCCGTTTCCGCTGCGATCTGGACCGTCAATCCTTTACTGTTTGATTCCGCTCAAATCTCAATCGTCTGTCTTCTGGATGATTAGCATCGTCGACCCTTGATCCTTTCAAGTTCCACTTTTATCTCCACCGTCGATCCCAACACTTACAGAATGAAATATCAGTTCATTATAGCATGGATTCGATTCCAGGGATTATTAAAATCAATATCAACATATCATATGAAAACAAAGATATCATAATCATTCACAGACGAATAGGGTTTCTCACATAATAGAAAGGTTGCACAATAAAAGAAACTTTATTAATGAAGTTCTTTCTCTCCTCTACAACTCTCCTGTGCACTCACTCTTCCCTCTCGTGTTTTTGACTGTTCCCTATTCTCTCCTTTTTTACAATCGAACTTAGTTTGCTTAATACAATTCAAACTTAGGTTTTCAGATCCACAAAGTCTGGATCGAATCCACTTAGATACTACAATTTCTGCATGTAATCCTAACTTCTCCTACAACTATTACATTGTTAGGATTCGAGATCCTTTGACAATTTATTCGACTTTAACTGAATACAACAAGGTAAATTTAAGAGCACCCACTCTCTTTTGTAAAATTTTGCTTTGACTCTCAACAACCATAGATCTTCTAGAACTGTGAGCGTATGCTCCTGCATCAGAATCCTCAGGTCAGAAAAATTCATGAACTCTTGTTCATGAGTTCTTCCACAGTGCTGCCATTTTCTTGTATAACTGCTTCAGTCATCCATGTAGCATCCTCCACTGGCTGATTTTTCCATTTGATCAAGTACTCATAGTACTCATGTCTTCTGGTCTTCTTCAGAACTCTGGTGTCCAATATCTTCTCCATTTCCATCTTTTGTATAACAGGAATATGTTTCTGCCATGCTATCTTTTGTCCAGTATCTAATTCAGTTGTTGATGAAGTCACAGTTTCACCCTCCTGATAAGGATATAAATCTGCAACATTGAATATAGCTGAGATACCTATATTATCAGGCAATTCAATTTCATAGGCATTTGCTGAGAATTTTCTCAAGATCCTACAAGGTCCAATCTTCTTGAGTTTCAATTTTTTATAGGTACCCTTAGGGAACCTTTCTTTCTTCAGATAGGCTAATACTAGATCACCTTCTTCAAAATTCATTTCTTTCCTTCTCAAATCTGCTCTTTGTTTATACTT
>ML817457.1:86224-97093 GCA_009831015.1 Picea engelmannii | reverse complement strand
CCCTTGAGTTGGTCCAGAAGGTCATCAATCCATGGGATCGGGTACCTATTCCGAACCGTGATCTTGTTCAGTGCCCAATAATCAATGCAAAGTCTCCAAGTCCCATCCTTCTTCTGCACCAAGACAATCGGGCTCCCACAGGGAAATGAACTCGGCCGGATGTGACCTTTCTTCAATAGCTCCTAAATCTGCCTCTTGATTTATTCATTCTCCAGGACAGAGCGTTGGTAGATGGGTCCATTGGCCAGCGGTGCACTTGGGGTCAGATCGATGGGGTGCTTGACTTGGCAGTGTAGAGGCACCCCTGCGGGGGAGGTGAAGATGTCCTCATACTCCTCCAAAACCTTATCCATCTGTTGTTTTCATGCAGTGGGGCCTTGTTTGGAGGTCATGGCCATAGTCTTCTTCTTTCCCTGAGGGAGGATCATCAGGAAAACAAATTTCCTGGTTTGGGAAATGATCTTACTGCATTGTTTTGCAGTAACCAAAGAGATGGTGGTAGGCGGTGCTATCTCTGGTATCCTGTACAACTTATTACCCAAAGTGATAATAACAGCACAAGGCCTAGACTAATACACAACATGTCGCTTCCACAAGTATGGTTGGCCTAATAATACATCAGAAACATCAAGAGGAGCAATGTCACATAATACCTCATCCGTGAAGGGCTTGATGTTGTAGGGAAGGCGACATTGTCGACTAACGCGGAGGTCCCATCCTTGGTGCAACCACCCAATGGTGTATGGTTGTGGGTGTGCTATGGTCAGCAAGCCCAACTGCTTCATGACCTCTATCGAGATGAGGTTCTTCTGGCTCCCACTATCGACAATGAACTGCAATGGGGAACCCTTTACCCACATCTTGGAATGGAAGAGATGCTCTGCCTCCTCTGGATCTTCTGGTTCCTCCTTCTGGATCTTCGTGGTGGAAACAATGGCGTTGGGCTCTGCATCGATAATATGCTTCCCCCTGTTATTCCCCTTGTCGGGTTCTAATTCAGAGTCGGAGCATGCATCTGATTCAGAAGCCTTCAACTCAGCTACCAGTGACTGCTTGGCCCAACACTCACTTGTGTTGTGGGTGGAGCTCTTATGGAACTCATACCACTTCCTCGTGTCTTTTTTTGGCTTCGTGGTGTTGTTCTTTGCTTGTGGCTTTGGCAGTTTGTCCTAGGCTACCCCGCCTTGGATTGGTCCTTTGTTTTGTGGTTTGGGAGTACCTTTCCCGTGCTTCTGATTTGCAGACCCAAAGTCTCGCTTCTTCTGTTTGAACTTCTGGTCAATCTTGGCAGCATATCGGTATGCCACACCAAGTGAGGAGATGTCGAGGAACTCCATTTCCTCCTGAATGTATCTATGCAGACAACTATGGTACTTTAACACCAAATTTTTCTCTGAATCTTTGATACCCAAATTTGTGCATAGGGTATGAAGCAGATTCATAATCTCATGCACATCTTGGTCCCTTTGCTGCCGCAAAGTAGTCCATTGTATGTATTTGTCCTTATAGCTCCCCACGGGATAATATTGTTCCTTGATGGCATCTCAGAAATAATTCCAAGTGGGTGTGGCCAAGAAAAAAGAGGGTTCTCCCTCGCCCTCTTGCTCCGAGTAGGTTTCCCACAAGTCCTTGACATGGGGGGCGGCTTTGAGGAGTGCGAAAATAATCTTTTCTCGATCGGAAAACTCATGAACCGAGAAATATCCTTCTAACAGATTCAACCATCTATCTACGACATCTGCATCTATTTGGACATCAAATATGGGAATGTCGAAGTTTACTTGTACCTTAAAAGGAGTGGCACCTCCAGAGTGGCTTCTGGATGTCGATGCACCGCCAGTCAGAATCCGTTGAAGAATCTGGGCAAAGTTGTCCATCATCACGTTCCTTTGTTTCTCAAGGGCCTCCTCGAGCAACATTTTGATAGGATATCCTGCTCCCTCATCTTTCTTTTCTTCCCCCATGGGCGGTCGTCGGGGTTTGCGAGGCTGATCTCGCAAAGGTTCAACCAGATCGAGTCCCAACTCCTTATACCCTGATCTTGTTGGGGACATGCAAAGAAGGATCGAGAATGAGCAGACCGCTCTGATACCACTAATCCGGATTTATGTAGGAACACAATGAAATATAGAAATACACATAAACGCAGAGATGCAGTGGAAATAAGACTTCATTTCATTAATAACAAATGACTGAAATATGCTTACAGACAGAATGTAAATAAACTAGCTAAGGCGCTGGTAGCTTATCTCTGAGAAGAGATGTGGCTGCTACTCGCATCCATGAGAAGATGATTACAATGAGGCTCTAGAGGCATTTTTACAATAGACAAGAATTCCAAAATTCATATACATCCAAAAACCTAACCCTAGGAGATGAAGCGCCAAAATTCATGTGGGCCCCGTTTGGGTAAGTTAGTACATCAACTTCCCGAGGTCGTAACTTTTGCATACGATCTCCGTTTTAGGCATGTGATAACTCGTTAGAAAGGTATCATCGAGGAGATTCATTTTGGGGGCTCAATCATGCCTTCAGATATCATTGAGAACCTCGATCTCAAAAAACTTTCATTTAGGCCCTCAAAATGGCCTCGTAAGTTAAAACCTGCTAAAAATAGTAAATTGCCAAAATTGCCAGAAAACTGTTTTGAGCCAGTCGAAAAAGGTGGGTGGCCACCGATATCCACCTGGATCACTGGGGAATATTGGTTTTGAGACATTGCAGGCTAGGAAGGGTCATGGTTTACACCCTATCCTTATACAGAAAGGTATTATCCTCCGCCTAATTGATCCATAGAGGTTTGTACAACCATCATCACTGAATAAGTTGTCTGTGACGAGACAAAAGTATGATAAGGATTATTCAAGTGAGGATATATGTAGCCCAAACCATAAAATTGATTCCCCTTGTATGAAATACCCAAATATATATGTGGACCCGCCATGGAAAAAGTGTTCGTAGGAACTGGCATGGTGGACGAAGGATACACGGATGGGGTGTAATAAGTAGGATAACCACCCATTTGAGTACTATCTCCTAAAAAAAAATGGATAGGAATGGATCCGTAAGAGGGGAGGTTCCAACCTTGTTGGGCCCCAACAACTCCCCTTATATTTTTACAAAATTTAAAGGGCCCTCGTTAGAATCTTGATAATTATAATGAGCTATAGAATCAACCTTTTCAAATAGTTCCATACCTTGACTTGCTTTGAGACAAACTTAAGACATTCACTATAGTATGAGACATTCATTACAAGAGTATATGTCAAAAGTTAGAAATGAACATAAAAAACTCAATTTAAACAAAAACGTTAATTTTTATCAAATGTTTACTTTCGTTTAAATTATGATTATGTGTTCTTTCTTTTGCTCATTAGCAAGTTTGACTATTTTGAATAATGAGTTCAATAATTCATCAAATAATATCTTGGCTGGTTTCTCATTTTCATGAAATCATTTGGTGATGTTAATTAATTAAATTCTTTTTTCATTTTGCATCTCATTTCAAAATAATAATAATCAAAGAATTATTTATCATTTGTTTGATTTTGTAAAAAAATAAAATTAATATTTTTTCTCCATTAAATTTAAGCTTCTAGATCATATTTGAAAGAAAATTATAAATAATGCTTGTTTATAAGTTATAGTTAGTTTACCCCGGATGGGGTGACACGTGGCGAGGAAGTGACACCAGGCTTAGCACTAAGCCTGGGTTTAAATGCCAATGGACGCCACCCACACATCCGCATTTACGATGGTGGATAGCCATAGCAGCAACATAACGATGGAGGGACTCCTCCCTCACCTGACCATTTACGACCTTGGCGTACTCAACATGGTAGGGGTTAAAGGCGGTCAAGGGATCTCGGCGTCTGGTTATGTGTTTTCATATGCTTTGGCTTCAGCTCTGATCCTTGCTTGGAGGCTCTGGTGCAGCTCTGCATTCCTTTTGCCCTGGATCACCACCCTTTCATTGCACCTTGGCAAGGATTTTCCGAGCAGTTTGTCTTCGTGTGTGCCAAGACAAATCCCACCTGCTCATGCTCTGAATCGGCCACCGCTCGCGTCCTGGCTTTCGTGCTTATCTCTACACACGCTCTGCACTCTCACTCACCCCCAGGAAACTATGGTTAGAAAAAGAGGAAGACCTCGTCGAGGCTCATCTTGGAATGCCCACAAGGCGCAGTGGCGACGGAAAGAGCAATTTGAACGTGCTCCGGCAATGGTGACCTCCATGCTTCGGAAGAAGGATCGGGCTGAGAAATTGGTGCTGCTTGCCACCATCGCCGAAACGGGAGCTGGCTGCAGCAAAGCGGACACAACTAGGAAGGAGGATGGAACAGAGGATATGTATCCCGCCTGTATCGTGGAGGAAGACCCAAATCTGGAGGACCTGTCGACAGTGGAGGTGCCCCGCGCCACAGTGATGACTTGCAGGGAGGAGAGCAAACCCAATTTGGGTTTGGATGAAGAGTTTCCTGGCTGCATTGTGGAAGAGGTTCCTTGGTAGGACCTTGAAGTGGCGTTGGAAGTGGACAACAATCGCTCGATGGGAAAGGATGCGGAGGATGGTGTGAAGCAGAGGGAGCTCGACGACACGGATGGAGGTCTGCATGGATTTATCCTCCGTGCAGAGCACCTGTCTTTGGTGTTCAAGCTCCGAGGCCACATGTCTAATTTGGATCATCATGCCCTCCTCATGGGCCAGCGCCTGGACATGCTTCTCGATGCTTATTCCAACGTTCCAGCTCGGCGAAAGTGCCCCCTTTGCGCACAATCTTTTGCCATCCCGGCTGGGTCCACGTGGAAGACTGACGATGGTGACAGGTCACCGAGTACCTAGGTTTTTATTCTCTATTGGTTTTTTAGGTTTTATACTACTGTTTTATGCTCTTCTGGACTATAGACATCTGTCCTAGTTTCCTCCGGGCAGGACAAATGCTACTATCATACAATTGTTTTTTGCTCTGCACCTATGTTGGTTTCCCATAATCGGTAGCATTTTTGGTGACTCAGACCCATGAAACTATATATCTTGTTAAATTTTTTTGTTAATCTAATATAGCAGGCTTCCCCTTTTTTATTTAAAAAAAAAAAAAAAAAAGTTATAGTTACTTTAAATTCATTTTTGATTTTTCTAGATTTTGTTTTATTTACAATTTTTCGGTTATTAATTTAGGTTTCTTTTTGTTTCACAGGTTTCTATTATCAAATATTTGATACGGATCTAATCATGGCTTGATTTTATTATCCAAATACGTTCAAGATGATTGATCCAAAGATAATTTTGGATTGCTACAAATAATTTTATGAGCAACAACAAATAAAATTTGGAAAGGTGTTAAGATCAGACACATGCTTTTGCAAGATTAATTGCAGCCAAACCGTGAAGAATTTGGAGAAACGGTTGAAAACCCAGAACCCAAATGGACCCATTTACCTTTCAAATAGATATTTTCCCAAACAAATGCACCATTTGAGATATATTTGGGTCTCTTTTAGAGGTAAATTTCAGGTGGCAGAAATTAATAGTGGTGCCCAGACTGTTCATTTATTTTATAAATATATGAGAAAGATTAGAGCCATGGAGTATCCAAGAATTGGAGAGGAGGATTTTAATACTTTCTCTTTTATATATTATTTATTCTTTAAACTTTTTTATTTCTTTTCAAATGGAGTAATGGATGGCTAGAAGCTTTGGGAGAATGGAGGAGAATTTTTAAAGAAGAATATGGAATTCCAGGTTGCTTAATGGCTTTTGTCCTGTAAGTAAAATGATTTTATTTTCATATAATATCTTCATATTCTTTCAATAATTGATTATGCATTGATTTAAATAGATTTAGTATTTTTTTATCAATACATGGTTAATTATTATTATTTATATATTAATTTTTCCAATCCTTAAGAGTTTATTATCCAAAACAATTCTTCCAAGACTACAATATGGGCATGTTATTTTGAGAAAGAATATGGGGAAATAATTCATATTTGGCTTTAGACCTGTGTGATACTTATTCCATTTTATTCTTTCATTCTTGTTATATTATGAAAATGTTATAACGGTTGATTTTAGCTTTAGCTTGTCAATCATATGGTGTTTTCATACTGTTAAATGTTATATGTTGCCCATAATTTCTTATTCCATTTTTTATGTGTGATCAATCAATCATTTGATTATTATGGAATTTATTTCTAATGTTAAATGATGGATAATATCAATACCCATAATTGAGTTTTCTTTCGTTCTTAAATATTGATTATCTTAAGATCACATGATTTTTAATTAGTTGTCTTCCTGTTGTTATTAATTTACTCCAATATCAAATACTTCTTTGAATGTATTCTAGAATTCCTAGTATTGTTATGTTATAGGTTTTCCTTAACAACAGTACAGGTAGGAGCTCATGCAACACAAAAAGATAAATACCAATTTCGTCGATTAGCGACAGGTTATTATGTTTGTTATTTAGTTAAGTTGTTTATGAATGAAACAATGAATGTATGGTTCAGCTTTGACTATCCACATGTTCATGTTTCATTAACTTTTTTTTGCAAGATTCTTTAAATTTATAAAAGAAAAACAATAAATATTTTTATGTGATTTCTTTATCTGTTTCCTAGAAGCAATCATTTTTCACATCGATTTTCGTAAGTTTCGATTAAAACTTGCATCTTGTAAATCATGTAAATAAACGAGATTTGTATATCTTCTGTTTAAATACAATGACTATAGTTACATTTGAATATATGTACATATATATATATAGTATGTTTAGTAATTAGTTAGTTATTTCTCTCTTTTATTCGTTTCTTTTGGGATTCTTAGATTGGCTAACAGATCCATTAAACCTGTCAGAATGAGTTACACCAAATGAATTGGGTTATTTAGACAACCCTAGACTGAAATCATTCTTCCAGTTAATGAGCGGTCAATTTCCCTTGTCAACAAATGGCGCTAGAAGGAGGGATATACTGACAAGCTAGCCTTGTAGGAGTCTTTGTTTCGAATTTATTTAATTTTCCATAGCTCCCTAATTCACTGTGTTGGAACATGCTTTCCACTTCTCATTACCTGATGTTCCCAATGAGACAGTCTCTCACTTTTTGAAACTCACCTTTGATGGTAGGGGGGATGTATCTTCTAAATACCACCTTAACAAGTTTTGGTGCAAATGCATGAAACATAACATTTCCAATTTAAAAGTTTTATGCAGATTGTTCTCTTTTACTTTTAGGGGTCGGATTAAACATTGGTTTGAGTCTTTTCCATCATATCACATTTTTCATTGGTTTCAGTTTGTAGATGAATTTTGAGATGTTTTTGAAATCTATGATTACAATCAATTATGTGAAGAATTTCAGACTTTGCTAATCAATGAAAATTCATCTTCAAAAGGCTTTTCGATAAGAATCCATCATGTTCTTTGTAAATTTAATCTTGATGACATGTCATTTGTATTAAATCTCCTCTATCATGCTTGCATCTAGTCATATTTGATTGCAAATGATGAAGCAGTTACAAATACTATCACTCAATTGCAAGAAGAATTGTGTTCACAGGATGAAAGGGATCCATCTGAAAATGTTGAACAAGCAAGGGAGGTAGAATCTATTGAAAATGTTCTTACTGATAATCAAATTGGGTTTTCCTTTGAATCATTGTATTTTCATTCCGCGACCATCATGGAAGAATATTTGATGTTGGGTCAAGGTGAATGTCCTCATTCTCCTAACTCTTGCTCTAATCAATATTTAAATTCGGTTATTGAAGAAGACTTAGGTGATGAAAATGATCTTAAGCATTCTAACATTCCAATGAAACTGATTAGAGATGTAGATCTGCAATTGGAAGAAGTAACCTTAAACCCTCATCTACAAATCGTACCTTATCAACATGAAAGATCAGATGTTTTCCATGAACGTTTTGAATTATCTATCATACAGGAGGCAAATTTAGATGATCATAATATGTTGAAGAATTTATCACCAAAACAAAGTGAAAGTTTTAATGAAAATGAAGAGGAATGTCTCGAGAATACCATTGTTAAATATCATAGCTCAATATATTCTTTTCATGTGCTTATTTCTGATTCCTTTTACTCTTTATATCCTGATCTCTTCTTAGATTCTGGTGGATTTGATACTTTACCCACGGTATTTTACTCTTTTCCACCACAATCCAACCTTTTCGATATGCCAAAATTTGGTGAAACTAATTCCAAACATAACACTTATCAAGTCGGATTTGATGCTCTTTCACTTTCATCACTCGAATGGAAAAATGACCTGTTGCAAAATGATTTTACTCGATTTATTTTTGAAAAAGACAATGCACTCATCCTTATGGAGATCGAATATTCTACATTGCATATTCGTTCTTTGATTAGTTCAAATTTTAATGTTTATGCTTCACGTTTTGAAACGATCAATATCATCAAAGGAAGCATTCAAACCAATAATCTAACTGATGTCATGAATCCTCTTATGATGTGTTCCCCATTGATATATCCATTTCTTCAAAATCATAGTTTGCATCCTAATTTTTATGACAAGATCTCAGAATGGCTTGAAGATTCGTATCTAAAAAATATTCATAATAAAGATAAATTTGTGCTTGCTTTGTTTTTACCTAAATATCTAGGAAGTAAGCATAACATGATTCTCTTATATCTTTCATGTGAAGAAATTGATGAACACTTGGAGAATTGTCAGGAGGATGGTGCACTTTGACCTTGGTTGATGGTCAGGTTAGGTCTCCATAATATTGACAAGTTTTCCAAACTTACTTGTGTTCTTCAATGCCATTATGACCCGTATCACGACCAGATTACAGAATGGTTGGAGGATTCATACATCAAGAAGTTTCAAAAGAATGGTAAGGTCATGTTTGCTTTGTTTTTAAATGATGATGATAAAGGTAAGTATGATATGCTTTTGTTATTTTTCAATATACTACCATTCTTGTTAGTAATATTTGATTTTGTTTCCATTGTAGGATTGGAGTTACTTCAACGGCTACATTGGAAGAATGACTTCACTTAGTATTTCTGATTTGTTTAGTAGTTAGAGTAGGTTTAGGAGTAGGTTTTCTTTTAGTTTTATTCCGCAGTTTTTCTCTTTGTAATAATGCAGTTATGAACATAAGCGGACACACCAAGAGAACCATAATATGAATGTTATTAGGGAAATCCACTTTAAATCTTTTTCTCTCTGCTTTTTGTTGAATATTTCTTTTGAAAGTTGTAGTATTATTATGAATATTTTAAATGGAAAGTAAAGAGATAAATAAATCTGAATTGTAAATTCAACCCTGACCCAAGGTACCACGAGTAGTATTGCACTCATCTTAATAATGATTTTTCTATTTTTAGTCTCTTTATTTTTAATAATAATGCTTGGTCAAAATAACATCTCATGCATCACTATCTTAAGAAAAGAAATTGCTTGCACATGATATTTTATATGATCTAGTTCTTCCTTTATTTTATAGTGAGATGATAGTGGATACAAAACTCAAGTTTATCTTTGGCCAAAGTTGTTTCCTGAAAAGTTTTCTTTTGTTGTTTTGATTTTGTTTACTTCTGATTTTGAATCCCATTAATAAAATTTGATTTGGTTTGTTGTGTTTTTTTGTTTTCTTTGATTATTTGGAATGAGTTTTCCTCTTATCTTTCTTTTTGAATCAATATATTTCTGATCAAATAACTATTGTCGAAGGAAGCATTTATTTTAAGACTTGTGTTTTTCAAGCAAATTGAAATAGTTCAAAGAGGTCCTGATAATAAGATATAGCTCAAACAATTGATTTTTAAGTCAATTGTCACGTTCATTTTGTCCTCAAATTATCTTTGCTAGAGTATTACACCAGAGATATGATTTAAATATTTGAGAATTACGATGATCTTTAAACTTTTTACGCCATCCATATTCTTAAGGAATCACTTTTAAGTGCTTCCCCATTCTCTAGATGATTTCTTAAATGAAATCTAAAATCTCTAAACCATGATAAAACTTCCAGTTTTGAAAGAAAATAAATTACATGGTCAACTATTTACCTGTATTGCAATTAACCTCTAGTATCACCCCTCTCTCTTTGTCATCAAGAAATCTATAATTGTATTATTATTTAAAAGTGGCATAAGAGGGTTGAAAGAACTTATGTGTGGGAAGTGTGTGTAAACCCATCGGGGTACTGAACAGGCTCGTTGGCAGCGAGTAAATGCACATATGATACCAAGACAACTTCGTCGGGGTACTGAACAGGCCTGCTGGCAACGAAGCAATGTTGGGTCGAGAGGTAACAGGTATATGTTTTTAAATTAGATTTTATGGAAGTATACATCATGTGGATACAACTATTGGATGGAATTAAAGCATTTGAGTGGGTTAAATGACATCCCTGTCGAGGCTATGGACGCCTTCTGGTAGCAGTGGCTCTGTCAATGGTATTGAAGTTATTTTATAAACATTGTGACTCTTTGATTAAGACATTATTTCAGGTTAGAATCCTCTGCAAAGAAAACTCTATTGTCTGGTTATAACATTGAGCTTATCCTAATACCATATGGTCTAAGAGTGAATTTATTTCAGGAAGATTAAATCATTTTTCAAGTCTTATTATTTTCTTCCTGAGATGAAATATTATCAGATTAGAGATAACTGCTTCACCCAGTAAGTCACCATTGTTGGACCCCAACAACTCCCCTTATATTTTTACAAAATTTAAAGGGCCCTCGTTAGAATCTTGATAATTATAATGAGCTACAGAATCAACCTTTTCAAATAGTTCCATACCTTGACTTGCTTTGAGACAAACTTAAGACATTCACTATAGTATGAGACATTCATTACAAGAGTATATGTCAA
>ML817457.1:74544-84662 GCA_009831015.1 Picea engelmannii | reverse complement strand
ATGACTCCTATCAAATGAAGAAGTGGACGGTGGGGCCATGGTGCCCCCTTATCCAAAACTAGGATTCACATACGTGGGCCAGGGAGAGGATGGAAAGGGTGAAGGCATGTTTGGCATATCAATAGGAAAATGATTAGAGACCCAAGGCATGGACTATGTCATAATTCTGCATACCATTATGAAAAGAGGACGGATTCATCCCCATGAAATGAGTGAACATCATGGGGGGGGAGGCTAGTAGTAAAGTAGGGAGTCATAGGAACTCCATTCTCCATGATAATGACAAATAAAAGCAAGATATAAAATCTCAAAGGTCTACTAATAATCAAAGAGCACATCGAAAATAATCAAATGACAACTATGCAGACAAACATAACAAAGCGGTTGAAAGGGACCTCCCTTTATAAAGTAGGTATTCCTCACCCAAGAGGGGCCTAAGATTTCATTACTAAATATTGAAGGAAACATAATCGGTTATAAGGGCCCTCATGGGATTAACAACTAGTTGGTCAAATCCCCCAGGAGAGGTAATCCTTCATAAAGGTTGTGTGTTGTTCGACCCTTATTTGACCCAGGGTACCTGCAGAATAACCCCTGCAAGTAACCTATGTGGTACCTAAGTCAAAAAAATAAGAAACCATGGTATCACCGATGCACAGGCAAAAATTCATAAGTAAGGTCTACCATATGGGCAGGGTAGCAAAGCCCAAAACCTTGAAAGCACTACCTCTCATGAAGGTAAGGGAACTAGAAAGATCCCCATATACGAATAGATCCCCATAAATATATATGACGCTAAGAAGGTATTGAGGGGATATACCTTCAACCAACCTCACACGACCTCATGCTTAACTCCAGTGTAAGTGAAGCCTCCTGATATTACCGATTATAATATGGATTTCTCCACTCCCTTAGTCAAACACATATGTTGATTTAATAACCTTGGAGAAGTTTACTCACAAAATCCTTTTCCAAGTCTCTAAATCCTAAGCTATGTGTGCATCCTAGAAAATAAAATCGTTACTAATCAATTTTAAATTATAGAGTTAATTTTAATGGCCTTGCTTACTCAAAAGGTGAGATCGTGAAACTAGTGATGTTATGACTCAACAAGTAAAATAAATGAATATGAATACAATGCGAATTCCTAACTTCAATTTCCAATATATGATATGCTTTTCAAAAATACAATTTTCAATTCAATTATGCAATTCTAAATAAAATGCAATCTTTCTTTACATGCACTAAGATAAATGACAAAGACTCGAGAGATCAAAATGCCAATCAATGTAAAATGCCTAATAATTTTGTATTTTCAATATAAGAGAATGAAAATGCAAGGACTGAACAACAACTTGATATCAAGACTCTACTGCATATAGACAAACACAACCCAAGTAGGATATCAAGGAGAAAAACACCCAGCCCAAGGTGCAAGGACAATCAAAATGGAAAATATGATGAGAAAGGCATCACCCAAAAATTCAACCAAAGACAGGTTTCTTGTCATTGCACAGACACTTAATACTCACCACAGAGACCCAAGAAGACTCGTCAATCATCAAAACCTACCCAACAACCACCAAACCTAGCAATCTAGAAACAATGGTTAATGTACGCGACTATTCAAGAAAAAATCATGTATGTACGTAGCTTGCAGAAGTACAACACACATATGTATGTGACTGTCAAGAAAAAAACCCATGTATATGTGTCAAAACACATCTAGACTAAGGAGAAGGATAAAAAACTCAGACTCAGATTGAACAGAGGTTGTCAAGCATTCATATGAAAAAAAATCAATATGAACGAGAGAAATCTAAGGAGAAAAACACTCCAAACTCCCGCAAAAAGATTCAATCCCTAATATGGTCACTGATTCTGTTATGAGGAAAATCTCTCTATATCTAAGGGTAAACCACAATAGAAGAAAATGACTGCAGAAATCAACTCTAATCTCAAGTATGCTAGCAAGACAAGATAAAAGGCCTACCTTCTCTAGACGTTTGATGAAGTCCATCGTTGAGCACTTGACCCAAAGAAATATACCTGCAACTAGTCCTCAAAAGCTAAGAAACACACGAATATGGTGATAATACATAATATGATCACATTCTAAAGAATATTCCATCAATATTCATAAGAAATACGCCCATGGAATAATAATTCAAATATTTTTGAGATATTAATTGGACAAGAAAAGAGTATTTCTATTAAGATATAATCAAAAGAAGTGAATGAGTTACAAACTTCTGTGTCGGTACGATTCAGAACCGAGAAACTAAGTTCCTTATAGTTGGGCCTCCACCACTTCAATCCTCCACCAAAGGCAAGCTCATATAAGAGAGACAATGAAGTTCTCAATCAATAAGGGAAGAGCTTGGGGGCTGAACAATGTGTTCAGACTTAAAGGACAAAGCTGTGCAGATTCAATGTGAAGTGAATAATTTCTCCAGAGTAACTTTGCTCTCAAAGTTAAAATATTTCTCCTCTTTTCCATAGCTCGGATTTGGCCCATTTATAGCCTTCAAGTGGAACTGAAGGGCCAAGTCAGAACATTTCCAATATATGGAAGGCCAAGGATCATTGATCTCGTGATGTGACATGGAAACCCGACACCATTTTTTAATTTTGGGCACATTTTCTGATGTACGCGGGTTGTAGTGGTGCAAAATGCATATACGCATGATGTAATATAGGCAGGGCTTGTATATGTAGAAAAATGATGTTTTTAGATTTGGTATTTGCAAAAAGGGACTTCAAGTTTGCATAAGGAAATGGAAAAATTCCCTCTGTACAAGATTGCATAGGGTGAGGCAAATCTTGCTATAACATTTGTCACAGACAATATCGAAATATCCATGAGCCTCATTTAGCTATACTGATGATCCATATCCACCACCATGTGTCTAGAACCTCGGATCATTCTTGTCCCATGAAAAGAATCGTGACCTCATCAAATCCACATTCACCTCATAGTTTATCCTCTCATAGGATCACTTCGTGAATGAATTCAACTCAATTTTATCAGACACGTGTGTCTAGAACCTCAGGTTGTTCTTGTCCCATGACAATAATTATGACCACATTAGATCCACAAAAACCTCATGTTGATCCTCTCAGAGGATCACTCTGTGAATGCATTCAACTCGAGTCTTAAATCCATCGAAGACTATTGCAAGGAACATCTACTCTGGATGTAGATGTTCCTTATCTCCTCTGGTCTATAGCCCAGTTCTTGTGGATATATATTCAATCCGATGATTATAGGGGCTACTCACCTACTTGTGAGTTAACTACTCACCTACTCGTGAGGGTTTCAAGGACCGATGAAATTCACGCATAGGAGATCTAGCAACAACTCGAATATTCAGTCCATCGAAGATTACATGTGGGACTATTCCCACATGATCTATTTGATCAATGTTGGAATATCATCACGATGCTCCAATCATCAACACTCCCCGAGGGAAACATTTTCATTCCTACCAAGATTTTCCCAGATAGAGGCTTAGTGAAAATGTCAACTATCTTATCATCTGTGGGTATGTGATGGAGCCTCACTACTCTTTCCTGCACCATCTCTCTAATGAAGTCCTGCAATATCCCTTGAAAAGCCACCCTTATTCATATCTTCCATCACTGGCTATGATATATGACTGGGTGCTATAGATATCCTCTTCCCTACTTGTCTGGAGATCTTGCTCAATCCCAAGTTGAAGTTGCACCCCAGGTGCTAGATCTGTATTATGTACTTCCAATCCAAAAAATGTATATCTCAACAACCATACTTCATCATTGAAGATCAATTTTATCTATCTGTACAACATAGGTACCTACATGTTGTGTTGTAACCCAATAATATGGTCATGGCTCAACCATATATTGGAACAAGGTGCTCTATGCAAAGAAAATGACTATCCCATCACACAACTTCCTTAGATGTGTCGTCATAGGTGAGGCCATGGAATTCTTGTCCATCAAGCTAAACCTCTTCAGTATCCTCACTGAAGATATCATCTGGTGCCAACCACGCTTCCAATTCAGTCAATATCCTTCATCTCAAACTCTAAAATAATCTCCCTCTATCTAAGAGAATCCTTGGACCACGCTTTCATCTGTTGCATGCCACTTTGCATTCTACAAAGTTTCACAAAACTATGCTGTCTTATTCTTGATCACTGACTCCCTCTAGTTCCAAATCCCTCTGAGTATGACTCCCTCTGACTATGAATCCCTCTCATTTTGATCTCTTATCACCTTCTTGGAACAAGAAACAAGAACAAAAAAATCTCCATGGAAGATATCAGGCATGGAGTCTAGGATAGTAACCAAGAGCATCTCCTAAAGGAGATCAACTTCATTTCATAAACAATAAGAATTTACATAAGAACACGAATATCTCCTAGAGAGGATATCAACAAGTGTATCTCTAGTATTAAGGGGTTAGTATAATGATCATAACTTCAATAGATGAATATGAAACATAAGATCCTAATAACTCCATAATAGCTAGAGACATATCATTTTTTTAAATAATCAAACCTGGAGTCTTCACTACTAGGGAGGGTGCACTTGTTCCTATGAATGTATTGAATTCATTGCTTGGATAAGGTCTCATGTACATCCCCTACAAACACATTCACTCTTTGTTGGATGATATAACTTGAAAAGAATATACAAGTGCATACCTTTGAAATTTGTAGTATCGTTCAACTTGTCTTCTAATCTTGAACTTGACACCATCTTGACAAGAAGAGGTTATAAATTGAATAAAAAAGTTTCAATGATTAGAACAAGATAAAAACTCTAAAATTTCAACTCTTACCACAAAAATGAATTTTGAATTTTTTTATGGCTGAGGGTACTAGGAGATTCGTTGGGTTAAGGTGCACTAGGATAACCAAGAATTATTCCAAACAGTTCACTTAAAGTGCTCAAACAATTAGGTTAGGGTTTGTTGCTACTACAAGATCATAAACCCTAGACACAACTTCAATTGTTCTAAAACAATCTTGACAAAGAGTTGTGGATCTACCTTCCAGTGGTTAGACTATTCCGAAGGTGGTGTGGGCCCATAACCTGTTAGAATATTGTGCTCGTTTCACCATAGACAATGCTACACCATTTTCACCGAACCATAGACACAAAGCCACCCCTGAGCACCTTAACCTTTGATAGAAATAATGATTCGAGGAAGCCACACCGAAACTAACATATAACCAAGAGAGCACACATTCTCCAAGGGTAGTGCACAAGATAAAGTACCAGAAAGATTGAACAAGATAAAACCATACAACTGCAGTTGTTGTTTCTCCTCCTCTAAACTTTCACATTGTTTCTATTTTCCCAAGTGAGTGTGAGTGAACAAATGAGCCAACTCATCCTCTATTTATATTAATCTATCCAGTGACTTTTCTTGTTGGGCCGACCTGACTTTCTGGTAATTATATTTTTTGTTTATCTTTTTCCTGTGAGGTCAACTTGTCTTCCTGGAGGATAATACCTTAGTATTTTATATTCTACTGAGCCGACGTGTCTTCTATGGTTTTCAAACATTTGTTTAGGGTTTATATTTCTTCCAAAATATTCTATTCTAGTCAAAGGTTACATATGGAGGTTAATAGCTCCCGCAACTACCATAATATCAACAATCTACATGCACCTTGTAGGATTAAGCTTCAACAACAACAAAAGGATGTCATGCATTTGCAACAAATTTGGCCCCACTAACATAAGTGGTTTGATTGCGATGTGGGTGAGAAAGTACACTACTCTTGATGTGAAGATCATTGTAGTGGGATGTGTGAAAGTACATGTGTTCATGTGGAAAGTGGGTTTGTGAATGTAGTGGATCAAGCACTAATGATGACAACAGAAGGAAGTGTGAAGGAATTTATGGGTCTAGGGTTAACCATTCACAAACCATGGCAATGGATTTTTTTTACAATGAATAAAGTGGAGGTAAATATGATATTTGGGTGTTGGTAGTGCCTGATATCGGGTGGCGTCACCATTATTGTACTACTCTTGAGGTGAGTCTCCTTGAATGATACATTATTTTTGTGTGGCCTCTACTTCAGACGATGTACCAGGTCAACATTTTCATTCTCCTGGTACATTTCATGCTTTTCACATGAAATTATACTCTTAGGAAGATTCCCAACATATTATTTTATCCTCTACTTTCCTGATACTAACTTTATCCTCAATCTGTAAAACACCTTGCGATTGTGTAGTGTGATAATTGATTCCACTTTTTGTTTTTTTATCTATATGAGAAAACATTGTCTTTTTGTCGAGGGTGAGATACTTTAGCCGAGTTCTATGATGGAATTTGATGCAACTGAGGGTGCTTAGATACCAAATCAATGCTTGAGATTTTCTTTTTTGGGGGTCAAAATTGAGGTTTTGAGTTTACTAGTTTTGATCACGTGATGTGCTTCTGCTACAACTTGATATTGAGCTCGTTCTTGATTTCCTAGATTCCATTGACACAATCGAAGGAGATTCAGTCTACAACTGCAGTACTAGAGAAATATTGTATAATATAAGGTTTGATCACGAGTGAGTGTGCCCAAGGATTGAGTCGTTGAACCTTTATACGAGGTTTCAAGATATTCACCATTCTATTCAAGAAGCCCTGACTGAGGAGGAAGAGATGTTACATGACTTATTTGGGAAACCATAACAGTATATGTGCTATAGATCCAACCAAGTGAGGAATCACTAGAAGATGACATGTAAGATGAATCAAATCAACTATTTCAAATTCTAATCCCAACCACATCTCTCTCTAGAAGAAGCTAGTCTTCGATTTCTACTCTTTTCTATTTCAGATCTATCCACACAAATGGAAACAATTTGGGCACAGTTGTAGAATAGCCTAACATTGATAGTAATTCTACTAATAACTCCAACTTCGAGAGACTCACTGAAACCTACAAGTAGAATTTGAACAAGCCCCATAATAGTAAAAATACTATTGATATCAATTGTTCATAAGCTATACAAGAAGCCAATGAAAGAAGCAACAATGTCTTGAATTTTTAATGCAATATATTCTTGGAGATTGTAACACCCAATATTTTGATAGTAGACAATTAGAACTTTGATTTTACTCGTATTAGTAATTTATTGCTTGGAAGTTATTTGGACTTAGTTAGATTGATATAGAGATTTGATATGTGTATATATGGACCTATTTATGTGTTGCATAATGATATTTTTATTGTTATATGCTCATAACTATGATAGTTATGAGAATTGTTAAAACATGCAAATTTAAATGTAGAATTTTGTACATGGATACCACTTCAAATTATGTTGTGAATGCATAATAGATGCAAGGCATGATAGAAATAAACATACATTTCTTAATTGAGTGTCAATACATATATGGATCCTTATATGAAATTATGATATATGCATGGATATGAGTTATTGGTGAACTAACCTACATGTTGATGAGCTATGTGATAGCCAAATGACTATAGTGTTGAGGTAACTTGGATGTTGTAGACATAAAAAAGATAGTGTATGCTATAAGTTGCACTTATTATTTAATTTATGATTCAAAATATTTCTATGATTTGTGGTAAGTGTGGTTTTGAAAGGATGCACAACTTTCCCAGAGTGGTTGTTTGATGATGTGACTCTAAGAACAATAGTTGCACAATATGGCTTGATAGAGGGTGTTTACCCTAGTCCTATAATGATGGGTGAAGGTATTTCCCATCGAGTATCCTATGACCATAGTTGTATCAGGAGGGGTGGAGGTATTTCCCATTGTTTATCCTCTAAGACCTAGAGTCATGGGAGGGTTGTGTGAAGTCACGCTCCACTAGACATGTGGTGGCGACTTCTAGTTGCCTATTGTGGAAGCTTGGTCAAGATGTATGACATTTCCTCTTTGTTAATGGATAAATTTGTGAGTGCGGACACAGACCAATCTCCCTAGATCCACCTAGATCTAGAACAAAACGAGGCAGAATACTACTCTTTCCCTAGATCTAGATTATTGAACGAACTAAGAGAAATGGATAGTGGACATACCTTATGAATGCTCTCCTTAAATCTCGGTTTTCCCTTGCTCTGCTTCGATGCTCTTGTGCCATCCAATCACAACAGTACAAACCAATCGAAGTACAAGCAAATTAATGTATTCAATACCTAGTCTATACATGTGATCAAGGAATCATGTAATAAGATGACATCATCATTATGGGAAAGGGACATATTCATGTATTGAATTAAATGAAAGAGAAATATACAACCTGAGCCTTGATGTCGTAGATCTCCTTTCAACGGCTCCTAGTTCTGACACACACACTTGCTCATGCATGAAGAAAATCAACCACATAAGATGATCTTGCTATTGTCCTTTGCTGCTGTAGCTTCAGTCCTCCATACAGTCTTTCCCTGATTCTCCAACCAATATCTTACTAGCTTGCTTCTAATCTTTCTTGTTTGTTCTTGTTAACCCTTCCCATGAGAAATACCCTCAATATATAGTAGAAGATAACTTAGTTACTTGGATATAGAATGATCCCAAGATACCTGGAAAGTCAGTATTTTGCCAACCATTCGAAAGCCAATTCATCCTTCTAGAAGGATCGAGAACGCATCCATTTTCCTTCTTTAGAAACATGTCCGCACCCTGACTTCAAGTACAGTGCGAGAATTTCGCAGTCAAGCTGAAGGCAGCCTGCGGGAATTAAGGATTCCCGTAGGTGAGTATATATGCAGCCTGCGAACTATCTTTTAAACTATGCTTTCTGGAAACTGACAAGTGTAACCTTCCTCATGAAAATGTTTTTAATAAAGAGTTTGATTTCCTATTATCACGACACTATCATGACATCATCCCGATGACCAAAAATGTGGATAACAGAATGCCCCCCAAAGTCTGAGAGCAGAACCAGTGACAGTCGATAGACTTTGTAAGATGCATGTGTGTGTCAAGAACTAAGAGCACATCTAATCAGAGACCTGCAAACGACCAAGCATCAGCAGGATATCAAATATATCAAGTTCGAGGTAGGCATTCCCATACTCAGATCATAGACTTATGACATCAAAAACAAAAGGGCATGGCCACCAATCATACACTGTGGATCCATGTAGTCATAATATAGCACAGCCACCGGAATACACTGTGGATCTGTGCGATAAATATGCAATCAAGACGACATAGCCACGAACCATACACAGTGGATCTATGTGTCGCAAAATATACATACTCCATCGCAACCTGGATGTAAAGATAGGATCCAGGGTCTTCAAATCTATCCCCCAAAGTACGAATCAGACCATGTGATTACATGTGTCGAAGTCGAACATGGTAGAAACCACTTGATTACCGGTCATTGATGTATACTGTTAACAAGTGCGAGGGATATCACCATTAATGTCAATGATTCCCAAGGTACTATAGTACAATCCATCGACTGTGAATAAATAATTTGATGTCGAACACCCGACGAAATCTTTTGATCAGAGGTCAATGATGTTAACCTACTGTCGAAAGCGAGAAACTTGCCATTGAGGCATGCAAGCTTCAAGGTACTTAAAGATTTCTAAGTCTTAATCCTGGATAATGTGCTGAAGTCGATGGAACAAGACTCGTCACAGGAGGGCCTTGATGTATCCCCCATCAGTGACGTGAAATGAGTAACAGAGTTTGATGATGAAATAGAGCATGTAGCAATTGGACTTTTGGACACGGGGAAGGCCGACACAATTTGAAAGAATAACTGCAGATGGTTGACTCAATAGAGGTTTTCAAATGGACATCTCTTGAACATATGGGTGACACGACCAATGATTTGGCAGCATTGACTCAAAAATGACACATGGAAAGACCTTGTAATCAAATCAATTGAGAGGCAAATGGATTTCCCAAACCAACTTCGGATGATGAATAGGGGGTGTCATGTTCAAGAGCAACACTTACTGCCAACTAACTCAAAGACAAAACATATCCCTTTCCCAAATTTTTCCCCCACCATTTCTAGCAAGTACCTCTTTATTTTTACGCAAGCTTGAAGAGGATCACATATGCTTGTTGATATAAGCTCATCCTTCGGACGAGTCCCTCGGAGTATTTTTAACGAACC
>ML817457.1:39536-51052 GCA_009831015.1 Picea engelmannii | reverse complement strand
CAAAGCCATCGATACCATACAAATTGATTAGGTTCTAAATATAAAGAAGCAATTTGTACTTTTTGTGTATGTGGCACATTATGGAGATTAAAGAATTGCTCCATCTGAAGTATCCATGTGATTGGGTCCTTTCCATCAAACTTCCTCATATCAATCTTAGGAATGTGGTTGGTCTTCAAACCAAAGTTGGAGTTTCGTCATTCTTGATTCACCTTCCTTGTGTCCTCATCATGAATTTCATGGGATACATTTTCACTTTCAGGTGTCTTCTCTGCTATAGAAATTTTCAATAATTCCATGATCTCCCCTTTTAAACCATCCATCTTAGTATCCAACTTAGCTTCCATTGAATCCATCTTAGTATCCAACTGAGCTTCCATTGAATCCTTCTTATTTTGTAGTTCATTTATGTCCCTACGCATTTCTTCACCTTCATCAAGAGTCCAAGTAGGATTTTATGGAGGCTTAGTTGGTGTAGAAGTTCCCTTTTTTGGTGGCATGTTGGCCAAGTATCACTTTTGAACCTTGATTTTGAGGTGGTTCTACGAGACAATATTTCTTCTATTGTATCTCCCAAGTTTCTGCCCTTCTGGGTATGAAACTTTCTTTTATGTATTTCTATGATATTTCTTCTCTGCAATGCCACAGGTCTAATCAAAATTGGATGTGCCAAGTGGAATTTATGGTAACTTCCCCACAACTTGCCCATTTTTGTCCTTTCCAAGAGATCTCAGTTGTATAGTGTGACCCCCACAAAATAATTGATATAAAATTCAGAAACTTGCACCAGAGATACTAAAGACTTTCCACACTCCAATGAAACCATTCCCACTCAATTTGGATACTCTAGGAATAATTTATGATTGTTTTACCTAGAACACCTTCTTGAGACTAGTCATATACCCTATCTTACACAGGGTGTATCTACAAATTGAAGATGACCCAGAAGTTGAAATTTTTACCACAAATACCTTACTAATTTCTGTAAATATCCTCCAAAGTTCAAGGTCTGAAATGTTACGAAAACATTTTTATAGCGAAACTTACGCAATGACTCATTTCAGGATGATTCCAGAACCCTATCGTGTACAGGTTGTATATACAAAAGTATAAAGACACAGGAGCTAAATTTTGAACCCAACGTACCTTGACCCATCCAGTAAATATCCTCCAAGCCGTTTCTTCTGAAACATTGTAGAAAAAATGTTATAGTGAAAATTCCAAGGTATCTCAGATGTAGCAGTGAAACCCCAAGACCTTGATCTCTGATTCCATATGTTAAGAACCAAATACCAATATAGAATAGAAAAACCTCAGAAAAAGTACTCAACGCCTTGAAAAAGAGATAATTTCAAATAATAAGCCTCTTCGAGGGGGAAACCTCCTTTTACCCCACATAAATGTTCAAGTACAAGATGATTCAAAATGAAAATGTCTCCTTGGTATATACAGGAGACTAGGAGGTATAATTACAACTAATGGCCTAAATCTGACATAAATAAAACAACATTACTAATATAATATGCCCCAATTAAGGGGTAATGAGCCAATATTAGGGATTAACAATCCAAATCTTGTAAGAATGTTAGTTTCTAAAAAAATTATAATCACGTCATCAATGGGTTGCCTTGTAGGTACAACTTCAATCCACTTGGTAAAATAGTCAGTGGTTGTAAGGGTCCATTTGTGTTGGTCTGATGATGGTGGATAAATTTATTTAATGAAATCAAAACCCCATTGTTGAAACGGAGTTTCAACTGATATTGGTTTCAAGGGTAGAGGCAACAGTTCCCTTTTGCCTTAAAAAATTTGACAGTTATGACATGAGGTCATTTTCTTATGAACATCTGCAAACAAGGTTGGCCAGTAAAAACTAGCTCTCATAATTTTGTTGGCAGTAGTCTTCCATTTCAAATGTCCACCACAATCTCCTTCATGAAATTCCTTCATAACTTTATCTTCCTCATCTTTCAATAAACTGTTTAGTAAAATTCCTCTAGCATACTTCCAATATAAATTACCATCCAAAATACAATATTTCATAGATTTGAGTTTAAGAAACCTAGCTTAAGTCTTGGTCAAACCAGGAGGATATTGTAAACGATGTAAAACAAAAAATAGGTCTGCATACTAGGTAGAGGTTGCAAAAACCTTTGTAACTTGTGGAGTCGTCTACTCTTTTTCTTGTTCATCCAGTGCAGCTAGAAAATTTATATCCAAAGCATGAAAATTAAACTCATCCATTAATTTAGCTAATCCTTGACCCTTAATGAGTTTGGTAGGTTTGATTTCATTTCCATATTCAAGGATAACAATAATCCATTTACCCCTTTTCCCATCAAGACTATCTTGGGTCAGAATGTCTTTTACCATAGAGTTTGGAACATAAGAAATTATATGTGAATGAAGAATGTAGACTCTGAAATCTTTGATTGCTTTTACCAGAGAAAAATCTTGCTTTTCCATAATATTGTATTTCAGTGCATGATCTCTTAAATATTTTCTAAAGAAAGAAATAGGCAATTCATGGCCTTCATTGTTTTTCTGCAAGAGCATTGTTTCAATAGTATGCTCAGAGGAAAACGAGAAAAGGGGGAAATCTTTTGTGAAATCGGGGCTGATAAGCACAGGGGATTGTGTTAAGGCTTGTTTCACTTGATCAAATGAATGTTTTTCTTCTATGGTCCACTTTATTTTTGTGTCTCTCTTAAACATGTTTGTTATATTTCTTAGAAGATCTGAAAGATTAGGGATAAATCTGCTTAGAAAATTTGTTTTGACAATGAAAGAATGGAGTTCTTTTATGTTTCTAGGATGATATATATTTTTAATAGCTTCAATTCTACTGGGATCAATTTTGATTCCATCCTTTGAGATGATATTTCCTAGCATTTTGCCTTCTTCTAAGCTAAATAATGTTTTCTTTGGATTAAGGGAAATTCCAAATTTCCTGCATTTTTCAAAAACTCTTCTTAGGTGGAGCAAATTTTCTTCATTTGTTTTTGAAAAAACAATGATATCATCAAGGCATATAACAATGAACCTGCCTAGTTCATCCACAAAATCAATATCCATTTCTCTTTGAAATGTAGCTCCAACATTCATTAAACCAAAAGGCATTTTCACATACATGAAAGTACCCCAAGGTGTGGTAAATGTTGTTTTTTCTTGATCTTTAGGATTGACCAAAACTTGATTGTAACCAGAGAAACCATATAACAGAGAAATTCTACTGGACCCAACTACCTTCTACAAAATATGATCCATTTGGGGAAAAGGGTAGTGTTCTCCCTTGACCAATTTTTGGAGAACCTTGGTCGTGTTTGACCACTTTTTGGGACTTCGACAGGTTGGTCGAAGATGAAGCGACCAGGAGAAGCGGAGATCATGGGATCTCGACCCCTTTTGTGGGATTTTTGGGTTTAGGGTATGGGATGTCGGCCCATGGGTCTTATCCATGTTTAGGCCCTTTTTGTAATGTATAAATAGATAGCTTGGCAATGTAAGAGGGGGTGATTTGGCTAAGTGCAAGTTCAATCTGTGTGATTGTAGAGTACTCTTTGCTAAGTGCGAATACACTCTATGCATACTATGTAAGACATGTAGAGATAAGTGCAAGTGATTGTAAGAGACTGTGTAAAGGCTTTGTGCTGTGACCTAACTTGGGGAAGGAGGATTTGGTGAGGTGTGCACAGATCTCATGTGTTATGCAGAGTTGGCTTTGTGGCTCTGTGCATTTAAGAATATTGGAAGAAGATAATAAATAAGAAGAAGAGTTGGTGGACGTAGCCTCATGATGGGGGTGAACCATGTATATCCTATGTTATGGGTGCTTTGTGTGATTGATGTGATTTATGCTTAGTGTTGTAACCTTTATGTATGTTATATGCATCAAATATAGTAGCTTAGTGCTTAATAATGTAAATGAATGCTAGATCTGATCTATTTCTAATTGATAAGTGCTTGGATGTGTTAGATCTTGTTGAATACTGCATTGTTTTGTAATTAGGGTTTTAGCTTGTGATGTGAATCAGTGTTAAAGACTAATGAATATTAATTGTTAAGTGTTGTAATCACATATCTATGTCCCAGCTAGGTTGTAAACACTTGAGTCCTGCAACCACCCCTACCTCTACCTCGGGTGAGATTTCATCTGCTTCGCAGGTGTTTTCGAAAGGATCGATAGTTAGGGTTTTGTTGGTTCATTGTTGTAGCGTTGAACCCTGGGTCTTCCCTTGTGCCAACAAATGATTTCACTGTCGGGAACTGAAACTGTGATTGTTGGGAACTGAAGGAAAGAGAAATCTCTGTGTGTAGATTTGTTGTTGTAGTGTGCAATATTCTACTTGACTTGTGGAGCTCTGTGCTAAGAAAGGAACTCGATCTGAGGAAAATAGGTAAGATCTTAAATCTTTGTACTCTGATAAAGGTAAGATAAGTGGAAATTTTTGTTTCGAAAGAATGGATCTAGGTATGCTTGATAGATTTTGTCCTAGTCTGAAAACTAGGGCACAACTAGAAGAAAGAAGATATGATATGAATAGATCTGATAGAAATAATGAAAGATATTTTATTCTTATGCATAGAAGGAATTTTTGGACTAACAAATTGTTGGAGAAATTTCTATTTTCGACACACTAGTTCAATGGGAGTTAATTGACTAGTTCTATTTTAGATTTTCTATTTTTACCATGACTGTTATGCATGCATGCATTCCTAAGGAAAGATAATTGCTTGATTGTTTTTCTTAATTATGTAATGCCTTGCCCTATATATGAGTGTATTCCACTCATTCATTGTATCAATCATTAACTCATTGGAGTAGTGTGAATATATATTCTCATTCTTCCATATTGAATCTCTCTTCCTTTCTTGATGAGCTTTGTTTGTACTTGCTTTAGCTAGATCTCCTGTGAAGGTTTCCATGAAACATTGACATGGTATCAGAGCTATGCTTCTTGGATCAAGCTAGACAAGCCAAAGAATAAGGAAAATTGAGGTTTCGGTGAGCTAAATCCATGGTTGTACCTTTCAACAGTTATTCCTCCAAAAATATTACGTTTTTGAGGAAACAACCCACATGGAAAGTAAATTGATCCATTTTGGAAGTGGGTTTTCAACAGTTTGGCGCGATTATGTACCGTTTGCTCAGAAAGTAAGCCGTAAGATAGCCTCCTGAAACAGATACGAATCCGTGGTCATACCTTTCACCAGTGATTTCTCCCAAAATATTAATTTTTTGAGGAAACTACCTACGGGGAAAGTAAATCAACCCATTTTGGAAGTGGTTTTTCAACCATTTGGCGATATTATTCACCGTTTTCTCATAAATTAAGTCACAAAATCATCTTCTGAAACTGATACGAATTTTCACTTAAAGTGCCATTTTTGTCGTGATTTCTTAATTTTTCACTTGTAGATTAAGAGTAAATTTTTAGGGGTTCTTAGAAACAGTGGGAGAGATGGATATGAAAACTATTATACAGTCAAACTTGGTGGTAACCTTCACACCATACAATTATTTTGATTGGAAGTCCAAGGCAACATTCCAACTCAAAAGAAAAGAACTATATAATTTGACGATGGTGACAGAAATAGAACCTACATCAGAGATTGAGAAGATGAGATGGGAAAACCGTAAGGATGAGGCCACATGAATACTTCTTGAGTTAATATCCACTTATTTATGGTTTCATGTTGCTGCATGCAAGACTCCAAATGAGATCTGGACCACCTTGAAAGGAATCTTTGGAAAGCAGGATGAGATGCGAGGTCATATGATTGAGGTAGAGTTGAATACCTTAGACCCTAAAAGTTTTGATAATATACAAGAATTTTTTACTAAATTTAAATCTTTGTTATTAATGTTGGGTGAATGTGGTATTCATAAGTCTACACAAGAGAAACAATGTATTCTAACAATCTTGGCCAAGATAGGACCAGAATATGTTGTATATGTCTCCAATTTCCATTCTGGCAGATGTCTTTTTGGAACAAATTGGAAAATGCCTACATTGGCTTAGTTCATTGAATCTTACACAAGAGCAGAAAAAACTCATATAGATGGGCCTCATGAAAGATACCAAAGGACATGCACTCACCATGCATGGTGGAAAAGGGTCATTGAAACAAAACAGAAGGAGGGATATTCCAAACCCTTTAATGATTCTTCAGGTTACAAAAACTCTTCATATTCCAAGAAGAAGAAGAAGGGAAAGCAGTGCACTTACTGAAATAAACCGAATCATGAAGAATCCATATGCATGAAGAAACAAATTGATCTTATGGAACATGCACTTTAGCAGAACAACCTTGGAAACTTCATTCCAGAGTGAGTCAAGAAGCAGAAGGAAGAAGATCCTACTCCTAAGAAAGGTAATCATAATACTCTTGTTGCAATTAATTCCTCATCTAATTCATGGATTATAGATTTTGGTGCATCCCATCATATGGCAGCAAAAGAGGAAGTTTTCTCTTCCTTGAGTCCATGTTCAAGACCCCGTATTCTCATGGGGGATGATACTCCAATAGTAGTAGCAGGAGAAGGGAGAGTGGAACTCCACAATGGTAGTTTTGAGAATGTTTTGCATGTTCCAAATCTTTCTATGAATTTGCTCTCATTTTATCAAATTCCTCAGAAAGGTAAAAAGGTTGAATTTACATCAGATCCAGTTTCAGTAATTGACATGCATGACAATTCCATCATTGCAATTGGTGAGGTTTCCAAAGGACTTCATCGGATCCATAAATATTTCTACATCTTCACAAAGACTTTCAATGAGAAGAAGTTTCAGAATTTACAGGATCGTCTTGCAGTGAAGAACACAGTTGTCTAGCAACTGTTATTTTCTTCTTTTTATACATTATCTTTTGAGGGGGGGGTTTTTCCCATGTGGTTTTCCCTCTTTCCTCACTTTTATTCAATGTTCATTAGTTTCATTGTACATGAGTACTTAAAATGACCTAGTAGTCGGGATTCATTTTTTACTCCATAGTGATGTTCAGGGGGGGTGTTGGAGAAATTTCTATTTTCGACACACTAGTTCAGTGGGAGTTAACTGACTAGTTCTATTTTAGACTTTCTATTTTTACCATAACTATTATGCATGCATGCATTCCTAAGGAAAACTAATTGCTTGATTGCTTTTCTTAATTATGGAATATTTTTCCCTATATATGAGTTTATTCCACTCATTCATTGTATCGTATTGATCTTGATCTATGTATCAATCATTAGCTCATTGGAGTAGTGTGAATATATTTTCTCATTCTTCCATATTGAATCTCTCTTCCTTTCTTGATGAGATTTTTTTGTACTTGCTTTAGCCAGATCTCATGTGTAGGTTTCCATGAAACACTGACACAAATGGATGCAGGATCCTAGAAAGAATTGTTTGCAGGTCCATCACTATGATCCGAATGCGCAGTACAGAAGAGGGTGGGGATCATTTAAGAGAAAGAGATGATTGACATTGTGTTATAGTTGCAAAAGACCAAGACATCTTGCTAAATAATTCCCTGGTCGAGGTCATGCTTTCCTTTGTTGTAAATCTACTGGACATGAAGTTTTGGATTTCCCTAGAATGATTGCTAAGGTTTAGAAGATGAACATGAGACAAGAAAACCATGAAGAAGGTCAAGAGACTAAGAATGTTCTAGAGCACCAGAAAGAATCAGAGGCTATATTATTATAGATGAAAGAAACATTGAATGATCACAGAAACCTCAGTTTATTGGAGATCTTAAAAGAAAAATAGTGCATAGAAACAAGAATAGGAGACTTCGACATAGACTGTGTACTAGATGTAGAAACACAGGTGAATATCATGCTAGAAAGTACTTGGGAAATTTTAGGAAAGCGTGTTATGATTCCTTCAATAGGAGGAATAGGATTGTTTAAAGGAAAGATGATAACCTTATGTGGAATACTTACTCATGTACCTATGAGTGCTCATGGAACATCAACAGAAAAAGAATTTGAGTTCATTAAGTTTGTTGAGAACACTGTGCCTTTTTCACTTATGTTAGGAAAACCATGGATTGAGAAAGATCAGATCCAAAGGAGAGAAGAAGATGAAGCTATAGAACAGAAAAATAAAGAATTAAGGGACTTCATGGATAGAAGAATAATGCACTTAATAGAGGAACAAGAGGACAAGTCGAAGCAACTAAGGACTAGACAGCTAGCTATCGAAGTTGAAAGAATGCAAGAAGGCTTAAAGGACTTATCCATGAAAGAGAGTAGGGAACCTACCCTAGAAAAAATAACAAAAGAAGTATTACCCTTGAACCCAGTGAAAGACCCTCATCAGTGAGAAGTTACTTTACCAAGAGAAGACAAGAACAAGAATGGAAAGAGGAATCTAGAGACGCAGATCACAGGAAAGAAAGCAAGAAAACTCAGTAAGAAGACAGAAAAGCTAGAAAAACTGTGAGAGGTTCTAGAAAGGACTTCGCATAAGGAAGGTTTCCAGAACTTGAACCTCACCAAAACAATAGAACAATGCAGACTGACACTTCACCATGACAAATAAATATGATCATTGGAGTCATCCCGACCGTTAGAACAATGCTCCAGAATGGATAGAAATGTAGTTATTGCCGGAACGTTCACCATTGGACCATTGGGACCGTGCCATAACGAGTGAAATCACATTGATTAAGGCATTCCTGCACATTGGAGGAATCTGTTACGATGTTATATATTTAACTTGTCGAATGTCTTACCGAGAACACTTTTTCCAATTGAGATTATCCGATCCCATAGAGAACTCATTGCTATTGCACTGTTCTTACTGTGACATCGCCAACTGTTCACTTACCTTGATTATTTGTCCACCTATCTGAGATTATCAGTCACGAGCATGCATTTCGGACGACTTGAGTGAAATAGAGAAATTTGTCAAAGAGATTCTAATTGACCTCATGGATGAGAAGGTCATGTCCGTAGCAGTACAGGCTTTGCCCATGAGAGGATTATAGATATCCCCATTGACTGCACGTCGATATGGGACCTCCCGAACTCTAATAGAGAAACGAAGCAAGCATCGTGATGACTTGGAAAACACGAAGCTCATGCCGCCGGTCCTTCCTGACTATATCCCACTTCTGGATGGTGTGGTTAGTCGTGATAGCATCCTGAGGGACTTTGTCTATACACCAATCACTGTGTACCTCCTAAAGGGGATACACATAGTTGGACCGCAGTTAGGACAGATTATGATGCTGAAGATCAATGACTTCAACCTAGGAGACCGAAAAAACTATGGAATGCTAGCACCACACAAGTACCTAACCAAGACAATAGGGAAGAAGACAAAGATAATCCCCCAGCTGTGGACCATGGACATCGCAAGATCAACCATCCTCAATTTAATGAAGATACCACACTTTGGAAAACATTAAGAGGTTAACGCGTGCGTTAAACTCCTCCTATCATGCTTCTATGGAGGTTACTTGTGGTTGTATAGGCGCATCACATTGTATCAGAACTGATCCATCGGATCACTAGGTTAAGCATGCAAGGACCAGACCCTAAGGAATTTTACCCAGGGAAGGATGCAGACTGCACCCTGGCACAGCTAATCAAAGACACCTATGGAGATGTCGAGAAAGGGAAGTGGGGATACAAGGTAGCCACCATCCAAAATGGTGCAATGCGACTAGCTTTCTAGTTGATCGTTAGTAAGATCATCAGGAAGAACAGACCAATGCAGATCACAGGGTGTTGGACACACCGACTACACTGAGAGGGGGGGGTGAACAGTGTAGGGCTCTTTTTCTCAAAAGTACTTATTTAACAATCACCATTAACTCATTACTCATTGCTATCATTTATAACCAGTTAAATGTCTACACATATCAACAACATATATCAACAATATATCATCAAAAATTCATCACCACAAGGAACACAAGATGTATGTACAATTTTCTTTTTATTACAGACTACAATCCTAGGGGTTTTTCAACAACAACTGAATATAGTACAACTCTACAAGAGCACTAGCTCTATAATGCAAGACTCAATTTACACCCTCAGCACCAACTGAGATGAGGCAACAATCCTCAACATATATCAATCTGTACCATAAACAAGTGCATCAACCATGCACCAACCTGTGCCAAACAACCTGTAATCAACCTATACCATAAAAAAGTGCATCCAACCATGTACCAAGTATATACCAATCATGTGTCAACTACTCATCAAAAATGACTCATCAATATGTACCAACATCATCAACTATACACCTCATGTACGTGTCAACTCATCAATTGCTTGTCTCAACCATGACTAGTTTTTCATTAGTCAACAACCCTAACTTGAAATAAACATAACTTTGTACCTGTAATGAATAAAGATATCAAACTATTACACAATGTTATTTAGTGTTGTTTTATGCAATTCCTCTAGGTTTCACTACTTGTAACCTCTCAGAAAAGGAGTTATAGCAAAAATGACATACCTTGTTGAATTGTGGCTTATTCTAGAGAGCGACCTTGTAGATCATGGCCCACACGAAATATTTGTTGAATCGATATGAAAATATTACACAACATACTAAAGAATATAATCTAACCAACACAATTTGTCTCCTTGAATTTGGATTTATTATGAATAAGTTATGATGTTTTTACCCGAAACACTAGTTTTAGACTAGTTTTAGGACTAGCCACAAACCCTGTTTTCCACGGAGTGTATCTCCAAAACTACAACGACCCACATGCTGAATTTTTTACCACAGATACTTGAATATTTATCCTAAATTTCATATCAATATCATAGTCTGAGTCATTATAGAAATAAATTTATTGTGAAAATGGTGAGATGACCTGTAAATAACACACCTTATAAAACATCATGAAAAGCATTTTTCCTCCCTTGAATTTCGTCCCTCTTTTCTTCACCTTCTTTCTGAAATTCAGCTTAGATATCCTTTGGTTACCTCATTCACCTATATATCTTCAATATTCTCAAGTGTTCCACACCAAAAATACTCAAGAAGCTCTCACAAGAAGTTCTCCACCAATACTCCAAAAGATATTCTCACAAGAAACTCTGCATTGATCTAGAAAAAGGATGATCTACAAGAGACCATTGCTATATTATTTATACTTTCATCCTCTAGGTCACTTAACCCATTTTTAGGTCACTTAACCCATTCCTAGGTCACTTATCCTATTTTCCTTATTTTAGGGTTAACCACTTTCCATAAATAGAAAGTTCTCCAATACTTTATCATTTAAATATTCCTTCTTGATTGTGTCACCTTACTTTATCATTTCTTGATTTTGTCACTTCTCTTTATTATTTAAATAATCCACCTTGAATTTGTCACTTTACTTTATCATTTAAATAATACTAACCCATTTCTAGGTCACTTAACCTATTTTCCTTATTTTAGGGTTAACCACTTTCCATAAATAGAAACTTCTCCAATACTTTATCATTTAAATATTCCTTCTTGATTTTGTCACCTTACTTTATCATTTCTTGATTTTTTCACTTCTCT